>OMLB01061949.1:0-53724 GCA_900302555.1 Myripristis jacobus
GTCCAGCCCCTCTCGAGGAGCTGGGTTCCAGAGCCCAAGCTGTGCGTGGAGGTGAGCCCGACTATTTCTAGCCGGTACCTCTCAACCTCCCGCACAAGCTCAGGCTCTTTCCCCCCCAGCGAGGTGACATTCCATGTCCCCACCGCCAGCCGCTGTGTCCGGGGATCGGGTCGCTGAGGCCCCCGCCTTCGACTGCCACCCGATCCACACTGCACCAACCCCTTACGGCAGCCCTTGTGGGTGGTGAGCCCACAGAGGGTTGGACCCACGTCTCCAGTTCGGGCTGGGCCCGGCCGGGCCCCGTGGGCGAAGGACCGGCCACCAGGCGCTCGCTCACGAGCCCCAACCCCAGGCCTGGCTCCAGGGTGGGGCCCCGGCTCCGCCGTACCGGGCGACGTCACTGTCCTTGTTGTTTTCATCTTCATAAGGAGGTGTGAACTGCTCTTAGTCTGGCCTATCACCTAGGACCTGTTTGCCATGGGAGACCCTAACAGGGGCAAGGTTGCCCCCGGCAACATAGCTCCTAGGATCATGTGGGCACGCATACCCCTCCACCACGATAAGGTGGCAGTTCAAGGAGGAGGATCATTTTGTCATTAAAAGGAATCCATTTTATGTGTAACTCTTTTGTATACAGGTGTTATTAACCTGCACTTGTAAGGGAGAATATAAAAACCTTGTTTGTCCAAAGGGTTGTCTTCATCATGTTTGTGTGACATTGTGTGTTGATGTTTATGTTTACACTTCTGTTTCCTCTTGTTAAAATTTCTGATTTGAAACTAGATACAGGTTTGTGTGGAGGAAAGAGAATGTATGATTCCCCCTCCATCATCAATTATTGTGTATGTGCCACTGAACAACTGCATTGTCCCTGTGGAGCTGCTCAGTATCCATTCAGTATTCATTCAATATTCATATATTGTGCAGACACTAGGCCATTCACAGAACTTAATGAAGAGCTCACAGAAAATAAGAGAACCAGAGGATCCTGCTGGAACCGTAATAAAGCCTGAGAATCAAGTGCACATCTTGACTTGTCATGTGCTAGCTGCCTGAAGGCCATCATAGTGCTGTATCAGCTTTGATAAAAATGTTTCAACAGTCTAATTTACCACTGTGTTGGTGGTCACACATCTTAGCTAAAACCTACAATCACTGTGTAGCTATGTTTTACATTTTAAACTTCTTTGAGACATACAATATACTTGAGCAAATTGAAATTAAGATTACTCAGCTGATGAAGAACCAAAAACAGTGTTCACGGTGCAACTAACCAAAGACACAGCTTTAGTATCAAACTAGTAAGTTTCAAATACTTAGTGACTGGTCTGAAAAACAGGCCTGCTGAATAAGACTACTATTTTACCATGACTCCTGTGCAATAAGATCATAAGATTAAATACTGGCAATGAATCTTGTCAGATAAACCTTCCATCCTCAGATGTTATCCTGCTTTCTGACCACAGAGTAACTTACTTTATATTCTTTTGCAATACAACAAATACTGAGATCACTTTCAAATGACAAAATCACGATTTACATAATATCGAAAATTTAATTTATGTCATGGTCCAAATGGTAAAAACTCGGCAATGAATATGTACGTTTGTTTCAGCTGTAAATTTAAATGAACAGATTATTATAAATTAATATTAATAACTGTATGTCTCAGAGCAAGAATATTTCTGTTTTTCTGCTCACCAGTGCTATCTCACAGTGTGTAATCACAGAGGGTCAGAAAGAGGAAGACTGCTGAACCTGTTTGGGAACAGTTAACATCAACAAACTGTGGCCTTCAGATTTCTTCAACTTTCTGGAGCTGCGGTGGAAAACTACATTTCTCACTATTTTGTTTGTGCACCCTGATTCGCTCATGACAATAATTTATCAATGTAGATTCAACCTACATTAGACGTTTTTTTTTTTTTTTTTTTTAAATCAGAGGAGCAGTACTCCAGAAGGTGACTGACTGTGAAAATCTTCTCCGATACAAAAATCTCTCATCTGGAAATCTCCGTTGGTCCCAGAATTGCTCTTCTAGAGGTAAGTAGGCCTGTGTCTGACCTCATTTTCTTCCACCTTGTAAGTGCAGATCAGAGTTATTGTGGTTTTATATTTTTAATTAGTTTTTATTTTTAATGTTTTAATTTTAGTTTTCAGTTCAGTTTAGTTTCAGTTAGTTTCCAGAGTGTGTGTTTGCTCGTTTCAGTTTAGTTTTTATTAGTTTCAGTATTCATTTTATCAATAAACACCAGGAGCAGTGCTTCCTCATGCCTGTGCTCACACATTTAACCAAATCCATTTGCTGTATTTTTTTTTTAGTTTGGTAAGTAAACAATAAGGTTTTTATTTTTATTTTTTTATTTTTTACTTTTTTCAGTTAAGTAAAATGTTTTTTTTTCCACATCTATTTTCAGTTTTTAGTTTAGTTTTAATGCACTATAATAACCTTGGTGTTTATGCATACTAATGTCACACTCTTAAAAGATATGGAACTAATTATATTTGTCATACTTTTTGGAATTTGAGCAGTGAATTATTATTATTATTATTATTATTTTTTTAAATACTTTCCGGTAAGTTGTGGTTCAGGTCTCCACTATGTGTGCTGCTCCGTTAGGTGAGCTGAACACACTGACTCCACTGAGCGGCATAAACAGCCCCATGGATTTTGTCGTAGTCAAAGTGTTTCCAGAGGACCTGGCGCCGTGAAACAGCGGGCGTCACTGGCTCTCAAATGAGCTTTTCGTACTGTATATACCGGCACCAGTTTACAAAATACTGGTAATTATTAACTTACACACAAATTATTTTTACTGAAGAAAATCTCAGTAACGCCATGCCTGTAGGGATTGAAGCGCGCATGCGCAGTAGGACACAGCGTGGTGGGTGGAGAAGAATTTTTTGTTTATTTTCATGGCTAGCTAACCAGTAGCTGGGTAGCAATATAATTTGCAAAATAACCAGTTTCATCTTCGTGTAATACAGCCGAAAAATAATTAAATGTGCTTCTTTGGCTAGAATGTTTTCGCACAATATGTTGAGCTAGTTAAATCTGGCCAACGAGGGTGTATAAAATCTGAAGACCCACTAGCGAGCTAGTGTTAAGTTACAGAATTTCGTCTTGTTAGCTTACCTGCTAGCTTGCCGAAGGAGCGCTAGCAAGTTAGCGGAGTTAAATGTAGCTAACGCCGCTAAATTATAATCTTCTGTCACTGCTTCGGGTGTTACTGTGCGGAGAAGTCACTACAAGCCTGTAAGTCCTACTTTTGGCTTCGTTTGTGTTAGATAATGTTAGATGGAGAAAGCTAAGTGGCTAACATACGCCAAGCTCAGAGATAGCGGACTGATAACAGCTAGCCACCCGACCGATATCTAACGCTATGTTAAAATTCACCAATGATGCTTGGTACTCAGTGTAACACAGGTAATTGCCAGCTGTGGCAAAAGGGCTACTTTTAGTTTTAGTCGTAATGGACAATGACAAGGTATTATCAATTGAGTGTCACTGAGCTAATGCTCACTTATGCATTGCAAATACATTTGCAACTCTAACTGTACCTACCTCCCAGTGTAGGCCACCGATTCACCATCCTACGCCTTAATGTCATTGTATCTCAATTCGTAAACAGTCAAGCCACTTGCATGATAAAATATCCATACATGCACCACACAGTGAGAAACGGCACAATACAAAGGCGGGTTAAACATAACCTATATGTGTGGTGGAATTGAAACATTGTCAGTAAATCTGTCTAGTGGATGAAAGTGCTCTGCCCTGTCTTCTTTAAGACCTGCTTGGAGTTTGAAGGGATCACTACACTGACATGAAGGAGGGATGAGGTCAATCATCCTTTAATTAGAATTCAGGGATGTCAGTACAATATTTTTGTTTAGTTTTGCACACCTGGGCACATTACACTGGCATACAGATTGTTCATTAATTGCTACATTAAGTCATAATTAGAGATTGTTTGCAGGTTCAGTGGAATCCACGGTGATAGTTCTTTCTGTTCTACCTTGTTATAGGTTGCTAAGCCTGGGCTGCTAATTCTTACTGTAATTTAAAGCTGCAGAAGATACAACTGCAAATCCTCCCCAAGATTGAAATTTAAGGAGCAGGATGTCAATCACAAACACCCCCACAAGTAATGATGCCTGCCTGAGCATTGTGCATAGCCTGATGTGCCATAGGCAGGGAGGAGAGAGTGAAAGCTTTGCTAAGCGAGCTATTGAAAGCCTTGTCAAGAAGCTGAAGGAAAAGAAAGATGAATTGGATTCCCTCATCACAGCCATTACCACCAATGGAGCTCATCCTAGCAAGTGTGTGACCATACAGCGCACTTTGGATGGACGCCTGCAGGTACAGTTGTTAAAATACAAAACTTGTCAAAGTGTTAAAGTCCTGATTATTGTAAGATAAAATATCACCTCAGGATGGCACAAATGCACTGATGTCTCTTGTCAACACCTTTTCTGAACTTCAGGTTGCAGGGCGCAAAGGCTTTCCCCATGTAGTCTATGCCCGGCTGTGGAGATGGCCTGATCTACACAAGAATGAATTAAAGCATGTGAAATATTGCCAGTATGCCTTTGACCTGAAATGTGACAATGTATGTGTCAACCCGTACCACTATGAGAGAGTTGTTTCCCCAGGCATTGGTGAGTAGGAGTCGCAATTTTGTTAGATCTTGGAAAGTGGGGGATGATATGTGAATGAGAGTGAACATTTTAGTTGAAAATCCCTCAGTGCATTTTCCCTTCAAATGTTGACTTCCTTTTAATGATGGGTTTCTTCCCTCTATTTCCACAGACCTATCAGGACTGACCCTTTCAAGTTCAGGTGAGGACATACAACCAGAGATTCTCCTCTGTGTTTTCTTTGTTTTGTTGAAGGCCCACCAGTTTCAACAGTCTCTGTGTTGTTTTGCTAGGCCCACTACTGGTTAAGGACGAATATGACTTTGATAACCAGCAATCTCACTCGAGCTCTGAGAGCCATCTTCAGACTATCCAACATCCCCCATCAAGGCCAGGCCCACAGGAGAGCTTCAGCACGCCAGCTCTGCTTCCTCCATCGGAAGCCAGCAGTTCAGCCTCCACTTCTGCTTTCTCTAGCATCACTGCTGGACCTTCAAGTGAGACACTCTACCATTTTTACACTACATAAAAATATAGTAAGAAGAAAAATAATCTACCTGAATCATAGTCCTGCAATTTGTGCTGAGTTTATTGCAGTGACAGTCTAGGTGGGTTTCGACTGCAGGAAGATTAGCAATCTTTTGAGGAACTGTCTGCGTTTCAGCTGTGGGGAAGACGTGTAAATTCAGTTCTGAGGACATCTTTTACTTCACAAAATGTTCCTGCTTGGTGGCTAGTACTTTCCAAAAGCCCGGGATCTTTGGTGGTAGGGCTTGCAGGGATGACTGTTGCTGATTGGTCAAACTCACACAGTGCAGCTGCTTCAACTTCTGTACTGCTTCATTCATAAAGCCAGGACCTACCCTATTATTGATTTAGGATGAGCGGAGAACATTTTCCTTTGTTTGATAACATTAAAAGTAAAGTTAGGCTTTGCTGTCCCCTTCATGCTTCATTTAAAAAAAAAGAGAAAAAGACAATGCAAGCCAGCTGAGAGCACAGGTGAGTGATCAGACACTCAACAAATGATTTACAGTGGAATTGTACGCTCTTAGTTTCATTATTTATTTGGATGAAGGAGAGCTGCCCACGGAGAAAAGCACTGTAAGAACTATCAGAGGCTGAGGTAATTTGTCAACAAGTAGGGGTTGAAATAGAGCCTGATGCTTGACAACTGTAAAGTTGACTGAAAAACAACTGTAGCTATTTCATTGGTCACAGAACCACATTGCCAAATCTTCTCAGGTTTTTAGACCGTGGTGGAAATGCAGACAGTAGTGGGCTGAAGGAGCCTTTTAGTTTCTTGATTCTATTATGATTTATGTAACTTTTTTTTTTAACGTGTCTTGTGATATATTTAGTATGTTTATGTAAATGTGTTTTAATGTATGCAAGTCGAAGACAAATTTCTGCCTTCTGCACGCAAAAGGTAGACAATAAAGTATTTCTATTCTATTCTATTCATAAGTAGTTGCTGGGACTACCTGGGTGATTTGGGTGCTAAGCCGCCTCATGTCAGTTTTTCCAGTGCAGCCTTCATATTATTTTAGCTGGGTACGGATAAGTTACAGATAAGTCAAAATTGCTCACTCACGCACAAGTAAGTCTATATTTTTTGTGTAACTGGAGATTATTTTTCTCCTTGCTAATTTTCATATTGAATTCTTTTAAAATCAACTAGTACAGTGGTGCATCAGTCTAGAAACTGTCACAGGAACATGTTGAATGGAAAATGGACTTATATATTATTGTTTACTTGTTTAAGTTCAACTTTATTTATAGCCCTTTACAGGCCCACAGTTCAACGACACCCCCTGACCTAAACTGACAAGAAATAAACTCCCGAAACAACTCCAAAGATAAAAGGGAAAAATGGAAAAATCTTGGATTCACAGTTGTGTTAACCTCATACCTCATACTGCCTCTGAGTGGTTTGAGGCAGGCTGCATCACAGATTTTCACAGAGATGCACTGAAACATGATAAAAGATGAAAAAAGAACATGTAAATGAGAGATTTAAGAGCCTGGCAATGTTTTTAATGGGTTTCAGACATCAGAGAGATACTGAAAATATGTACTTAAATGAATGTAGTGTGAATGTGTCCAAATAATGAAATGGGAAGTTAGGAACAAAAAACTGTAGTTCTGCGATTGTTAAAAATTTGCTTTGCTGAAAATTCCCTCAGATTGAATCTTACTATCTACATGTTAACCAGGATAGCCTTTGTGTAATTTCACATACACAACAAAGTAGGAACACAAACGAGTTGGTAACCTAAAACTGAGGTGGGTACTGAGGGTACTCTTAAGTTGCCAGCAGAGTCAAAATGTTTTACCATTTGGTTTTGTACACACATTAATCTTCAAGGATTTTGGTATTAAAGCTGCTTAAATTTGTATTTACAGATCCTACCCCTAGTTGGAGCAGAAACAGCAGCTTCACCCCGACTGTGCCTCAACACCAGAATGGCCATCTACAACATCATCCACCCATGCCTCATACAGGGCATTATTGTGAGTGAATCAATAACACAGATAACCACTTCAGCAGAACTCGCACATAGATACCATATCTTTTGAATCAATCTAAGGAAATGTGAACATTATTTAATTTAGCAACAGCTCTATGTTACATGTATAGTATAGCAGAACAGTTTGAATAGGATACCACATGTTGAAGGTATAATGGAATATTTCTGTGACCACTAGAGGGCAACAGAAACTGCAACACCTTTGTAAATACAGCCAGCCCTCCCTCTCTCCAGAGGCCAGCCAAGGACAGTCACTATACCACCGGGTGTACAAGCCAAGAGCTAAACTCACTGTACCTACAGAAAAGCCTCACTGAGCTAGTTGCTAGTTTCACTTTGCTGGGCCTTTAGCTACAGTGCAGAAGTAACTAGCAAGTTTACAGCAAACGTTTACTGCTGCACACCTTTATTTCTGCTGTTGTGTGGCCATTTTTGGGTAAGGTTGGGGGAATAGGCAACTTTTAAACGGTGAGGGAGGTGCCAAGGTAGGTTAAAAAACTTTGAATCCTGCAGATGGGAGTATGATGAGTTTCACACTGGGCTAGAGTTTAACAACAAACTTCAGAGAAGAACTGAAAACAGGAACATAGTATTTGATATTGTGTTATAGCATGTATGTCTCAAAAAACAGAATACATCCATGCATTATTTGCACAAATTAGTTTTAGGATTTGTTGTAAGGTCTGAAATTACTGTAGATTTAAATAACTGATTTTACAGAATTATGTTCTTTATTAACAAAATGTTCTTTGCAGGGCCTGTTGCCAATGAGATTGCGTTCCAACCCCCCATATCCAATCACCCAGGTGACTGTCAACTTCTAGGTGGTAGACAATCCACATATTTACTTTTGATTTAGTACACAATTGTAACCTGATGAGTAGAATCAGTTTGATCTGAAGTTGTTATTGCTTTGTTTCAGCCCCTGAATACTGGTGCTCCATTGCTTATTTTGAGATGGATGTCCAAGTTGGAGAGACATTCAAGGTGCCCTCCAACTGCCCCATAGTGACAGTGGATGGCTACGTAGACCCCTCTGGAGGGGATCGATTCTGCTTGGGTCAGCTGAGCAATGTCCACAGGACAGAGAATATTGAGAGAGCCAGGTACGCAGTTACATCGTATTCATGGGATTTATCACCAAATCCAAATTTAGCCCATACAGCAAATTTCGTTGTATGTGAACATACAATGACAGTAAAGACATTCATTCATTCATTCATTTATTCATCATGCATAATTAATGTGTGTCTGTAGGTGTAATAAAGGTGACAGTAATGCAGTGATATTCATCTGAACTATCTTATGTTTATCACCTTTCTGTCCCCAGGCTTCACATTGGCAAAGGTGTGCAGCTGGAGTGCAAAGGTGAGGGAGACGTCTGGGTGCGCTGTTTAAGTGATCATGCAGTGTTTGTGCAGAGCTATTACCTGGATCGAGAGGCTGGACGGGCCCCTGGAGATGCAGTTCACAAGATCTACCCCAGCGCTTACATCAAGGTGATACCACAATAACAAGCTTAAGATAAGATAAGATAGCCTTTATTGCCATTGTACAGATGCCTATACATCTTATCTAATTAATAGCCCAATGAGGCCAGTACAAGGGTGGGTTGCATATAAATATTAAACACATAAATCGAGTAATGTTTATTTCTGCTTTGCAAAGCCCAAAGTCTGCTATTTTTTAAACCTTTGTTTAACCAGGAAGCCCCTTGAGATTGACTCTCTTTTCCGAGAGTGATGTGGCCAAGACAGCACACCAGTTAGAGTTTAAATAGAATAAAACATAGCAGACAGGAAATACAAAAATCTAACACACAAGGAAGAGACTAAATCCTATTGACTGATGAAACACATTTTCATTGCCTGAACAGTCCAGAGCAGTTTCCTTCTTTTGATTATTATCTTTTACGTTGTCACTTTTGAAAGAGCATTTAGATTGGGCTTCACTTAAACAAATAATTGAAATCAGTCAAAAAAATATAAGGTACCATATCCTGGCTAGGCGTGGCCTACCTAGAGTATGCACTGAGGTGGGAAGTGCTGCTAATTAAGCACAATTTTTGGGCTGTCAGATCTGGGGTGCATCTCAAGACAGGAGCAAGAGAGAAGATATTTCTCGACTGTTTTAGGGTCAGTATTATGAGAATTCATAAGCCTGGTAAAGTTATTAATATTCTGGTGCAAGACAGTTAAATCCTCACTGTTCACTTAGCATCTTCTGATGTGATCAGCCCTGAGCCTAAGTGTGTTTCCTCCAGGTGTTTGACTTGCGTCAGTGCCACAGGCAGATGCAGCAGCAGGCAGCGACAGCCCAGGCAGCAGCTGCAGCTCAAGCAGCAGCGGTGGCTGGGAACATTCCAGGCCCTGGCTCTGTGGGAGGCATCGCCCCTGCCATCAGTAAGGGCTTCTCCTACTGTACTTAATCCTCCATGACTGTATTGTGATGTGATTGCTTCTCATGATTGTCCTCCCCTTGTAAAATGAGTCTGACAGTTTAATAATACTGAGCCCTTACAAGGAATATTCTCACTCCACACCCCAGCAGACAGACTCTTTCTCCTGACTCGGCGGATAGAGTTTTGAATTGTTGAGAACAATTCAGGGAGCAATTAGAATACCGGTTTGCTTTTGTTTTGCTGTTTTCCAAGTTTTGAATGCTGCTTTCATCCAATATTAAACATGACATGATGATAGATGAAATAGGTACAGAAGAGTAGTTTGCTGGTCTCTGTTGTGGTGTTGTGTTTCCAGCATCAAACTGGCTCTAAACAGGTGACTCGTGACCGTTGTGCACCCCCTCCCAGCATGGAGTGGTATAAAAAGAACAATAGTTCTCACTGAGTATACTGCGCATGGTGTCCCAGGATGTGTCTACCACACTGTCATTTCATCATTTCAGTTTCAGGTTCAGGTTCAGGTTACTTTATTCGTACCCGTAGGTAGATTTGTCCTGAAGTGAGTTGTCCATACACACATACAACATTGCATCATACAAACATAATAACCAGAAACCATGGTAAAAGTGCTCCATAGGTTAAGGCTCCACCAATAAACACACGGATTTCCTAAAACACAAAATGACGAGGGGAAAATGAGTTTAAAGCAAGGATACAAAGTTTAAAAACCCGGATACTTAGATACAATCAGATAACAAAGACTAAAAATACATACATAAATAAATAATAAATAAATAATGCCTGTGCACGGTATGTAGTTATAGCTTGTTCAGCTCTATGATGGCAGGAGGAACAAAACTGTTCCTATAACGTTTTGTCTTCCATTTTGGGACCAAATACCTCTGTCTGGAGGGGAGAAGCTGGAATTCACAGTTCAAAGGATGCGAGTCATCATTTAAAATAGAAGAAGCAATCCTCTGTAGCTGTGTGGCATACAGGGATGCTGGGGAAAGCTGAAACTCACTAATCAGTCTAGAGGACCATTTAACTATTTGGTTTAAGGCATTCCTCTCCTTGAAGGATATGTGACCAAACCATGACACCCAAGAAAATGATAAAACAGATTCAATAAACGCACGATAAAACATGGTCATAATAGTTCGGTCAATATGAAAGCGCGAGAGCTTCCTTAAACAGTGCCAACGCTGTTGACCCTTCTTGCACACAGCTTCACAATTGGCTACAAAGTTCAATTTGTCATCAGTGACAGTCCCCAGATATTTATAAGACTGCACCACCTCGATAGTCTGACCTTTAATAAGAGTGTCTTCGTGCATGTGGGTGTTCCTCCTAAAATCAGTCACCATATCTTTAGTTTTTGTTATGTTAATTTGGAGATAGGACTGTTCACACCAGTGCAAAAAATCCTCTACCATTGGCCGCATATTTAATAATAAATCTATTGTCATGTCTGCTTTGGCACATGTTTGTGTAGAGAATGTATAATAGTGGTGACAAAGCACAGCCTTGAGGTGAACCAGTGGATGAGCACTTTTGGTCAGAGAGAGCACCATTTACTTTTACCCTCTGTGATCTGTTAGTTAAAAAGTTTAAAATACAACCCACCGAGTTGTTATTCAGCTCAAAGTGTTCTTGTAGCCTTTTGGTTAGACTGTGAGGTTGGACTGTATTAAAAGCAGAGGAAAAGTCCACAAATAAAAGTCTGGCATGAGTCCCTTTAAGATCCAGATGTTTAAAAAGCTTATTTAGCAGAGTGAGTGTTGCATCCTCCACTCCACTGTGACACCTATATGCAAATTGCATAGGGTCCAAGATGTGTTCAGTCGGCCTTAAAATCTCAGTCCTGACCAGTTTTTCAAAGATTTTCATGAGACTTGATGTCAGAGTGACTGGTCTGAAATCTCCAACAGCTCTCGGGCTGTTCGATTTTGGGACAGGAGCTACTACTGCGTCTTTCCAGGTGCTGGGTACATGCTGTGTCTGAAGTTACTTATTATAAATGTGGTGAAAGATAGGACTCAACTCACTGGCACAATATTTTACTATGCATCCACAGATATTATTAGGACCATGGCTTTTTTGTTTGTTTGTTTGTTTTAACTGAACAAAAAGCCCTTTTGACATCTTGCAGGCCAATGATAAAATGCTGGTTATTCTTCAGTTTTTCACTCTGCTCTTGAATTTCATTACTAAATTCCAAGGCATCGAAGTGACAATAAAAACAATTAAAAGCATTTGCAAGATCCAAGTCAGAAGTAAACCCATTTAGAGTGGCCCGGGTGCTGCTCTCCGGGTTGTGAAGGCCTGCAGTGGTTTTCATGCTCACCCAGGCTGACCCAAATTCATTTGCTGCCAGTTCTCGCTCCAATTCTAATTTATAATTTTGCTCTGTCTGTAAAATTTCTATTTTTAATTCTTTAGTGGCAGAATGCACATCTGAAGCAATTCCCTGCTTGACAGTAAGAGACTTCCTCTGAAGACATGACTTTACTGCTTTGTTAACCAACGGTTTGTTACTGCGATATATTTTAACCCGCTTACATGGGATGATCATGTCCCTGCAGAAGGTGATGTATGAGCATGTTACATGGACCAGTGAGTCCAAATCATCACCACAGGACGATGTAAAAATGTCCCAGTCAGTGCAGTTAAAGCATTCTTGTAGGGAGAGAGCCGATTCTTCGGACCAGACCTTTATGTCCTTAGTCTTTTCTCTTTTGAGGACAGTTTTATACGTGGGGAGCAGATGCATGCAGTTATGGTCAGCAGGGCCCAGAGGGGGAAAGAGATTTGTATGCGTGCTTTAGTGATCCATAACATAGACACTTCTGTGCAACAGGACAGAAATCTAGTCATACAAAGTGCAGACTTCTTGAACCTAGGTCTGCAAAATTCCCGTGAGATGAGGGACCACTGTGAGTAGCAGTCGTAGGCAGTGTGTGGCGGGTTAAAGGATTTGTGGCTGGCTTGCTGCCAAGAGCAGGTGATGGGTTGCTGGGGACCTGCTCAGAGGGCTAAAGCCCAGAAGGGGCCCGGCCCTGCAAACTGAGTTTCACTGCAGACTGAAGCAGCTCCCCTGGGCTCCATGAACTAGGTTTCTTAATTTCACGGATTCACGAATAGCCTGTGTCTTTAACTGAGTCTCCTGGGCCTCATTGAACACTGCCTCTGGCACCGCTGCCCAGTCAGGGTCTGCCAGGCCAGGATGGCTCCTCCAGCTCCTGCAAAAGCTCTAAGAAAGAGATCCTACCAATATAAGCAAGGCGTGTAGGGAGTGAAAGCCGAACCATAGCCATGGACTGCCCTGAGACAGAAAAACAGAGTGCAGTACAATCTTTGGGCCATTTGGGGCAGTGCTGAGCGCTTGTGAAACAGTAGAATATGTGTTATGTGTTTATAATGAAGACAGCATTATAAGCTGAAATGTATGGTTGTAAAATTTTGTGAACTTAAGAGGATTTCCCCTGGCACTGAGGCTATGTGCTGCAGACTGGCTGCATAACCGGAGGAATTTTTTTTCTCCTTATAGAAATGTGAATCTTTTTAACCAGGGCAGAGCAGATTTTTTGATAAATTCCCTTAACTGCCAGTCATTTGACTCGGTGTAGCCCAGTTTTAGTGCTCTACGCCCTCTGGAAGTGGAAACACACTCTTGTGGGTGGAATGTCTCCCTATAGTTACAATCTCTTTCAGCCAAGGATTTTCCAGCTGCCTTCTGTTTATTACAGGTCATATTCTTTTTTTTCTTTTTTTTTCATTGCAACAGTTATTGGGAGTTTGTTAGATCTTCAGTTGAGCATAACTGGCAATAAAGGCATGGTGAGGTCTTTTATTTTCAAAAAATAAAATTAAAATCTTTTCAAAAAATAAAAGACCACACATTTCACATTCATTATAATACTCAGTCCATGAAACCAGTCCCTTTCGTTGATTTCTGCTCAAATTCAGTAGCAGCACGCTCTGACAAAAGATTACTCCTTTGGTTATTTTTAGTTCTATTAGAAGCTGCTAAATTTTGTAATGAAGTAACTACAAATCAGTGTTTCTTGTCAAATAATAAGCAGGACAATGTGCAGCACTGGTGACTGTGATAGTGACTGACTCAGTTGGCCTCTCATAAATGAAACTCTCAGCCATCCTGGGACAAAACAAGGTGCAAATACTTCATTGTGAAGGAGGAGCCAGTCCAAACAAATGATGTCATTGAGGAATGTGACAGTGTGTGCTCGGCAGCATGGATGTTGCTTTATTAAGACAATGCCACAATGTGTAATGTAAGCTGGTGGAGCTGGTTAGTTTTTTCAGTAAGAAACAACAACCTGTCACATCACTGGAGGAATTCATGTTGGAGTCAGGCTTTCTTCTTGGGTTCGTCACACTCGCCCAGCAGAAAGACACACTGTGCTGCTGACACTGTGCACAGACTGTCTGAAACTGCACTGAACATGTGGACAGAGAAGCTGGAGTACTCTTATGCAAGATGATCTAGCTCTATGAACTTCTCATGCCAAAACATACAAATGACAAAGTAGTACCATTATGCCTAGCAGACTTTAAACTGCTAGGCAAAACTCTTTACAGGATCATACCTGTGATTTTGAATGTTTGGCCTATTTACTACAGTTTCCTCACATTTTACATTGCAACAAACCATTTTGCAAATCATGTGGGTAGCTAAAGATTTCATGACATGTAATCAAAATGTAATCAAATCGAATGTGGACAACTTTATTACAGTGATGGAATACTGGTGTAAAGAAAGTCTCTGAAAGTTCATTTTCATATGAAATCAATGACTAGAGAAAAGGTAGGAAAAATTATATTGGAGATCTAAAATTTTTATGCAAAATGTATCTAAATCTAATGTTTTAAGAGCTATTATCAGAAAATAATTTATGAAAATGCTTTGTTTTTTTTAAGTAGTGTTTCTCAAAAATGGGGTTCGCGAGGCAATATTTTTGAAAGGAGGAGGCTGAGGTGTTTTTGTGCATGTGTGTATATTTTATGATTTCAATGTCCTCCACAAACATAGCTAAATTAAACTAGCAAACCCACTTTAAAAACAAATTTAAACTAAACTGAAACTGAAAACAAAAAGTCAAAATGAAATAAAAATAAAAACTAATGAAAATGCAAAACTGTAATAACCTTGCACTCAAACACCCATAATGCCTCATGCCACACACCTCAGTCAGCTCCACCCATCTCTGGCCTCCCCCCCGCTGAAGGCCAACAGGTGAACATGATCTGTGTGCCCTACAGTCTGAGGGGCAAGCTGTTATATGGGTCAAATGTTGTTTTAGGGTGAACTGTCCCTTTAAAGCAATATATCGCTGTTGTGTTCATTTTGTATTAACTGCATTGTCATGCTTGTTTTGCTTGCCAGCCATGAAATAATTTCTTAACTGAGGATGATAAATTGTGTAGCTGTTCTCAACACTTTTGACTCACAATTTACCAGCTGTTTCTTATTGGTGATGTTGGAGTTCAGTAAGTTTAAGGGATAATCCTCAAACCAGAGTTCCTAACTAGAGCTGAGCACCTGTAAGCTGTGACGAGCTGTCGTATTTAAGACCTGGAAGGTGAAGTATTTCTGAGTAGGAAGCTGCTATTCACCATTTTTTCCCATGGGAAGTGAAAGCAGCATTAGAGCTGGAGCGGTGACGTTTGAGCAGCCTTGTAACACGTGCTCCACTCCTGCTCCTATCAGCTGCTGAGACATGCAGCCAGGCAGCCCATGCTGGCCGACTGCACCCCTCCTCCAGTCCCAGGGGCCTGTCTGACTGACAAGGTGACATGTCTGCTACTGATCAGACCACATTCCCTGATCCAGACTGCAGCCTCTGCCTCGTACTGACAGTGAAACAAGCAGACAAGGAAATGCCACTCTAAAGCAAGTCCTCTGCCCTCGCCTAACAGCTGGCAGCACTTAGACACAACATCCCATAGTAACATGTGTGCATGAGCCGCCTAGTTGGAATCTGATAAGAACACACGGGTGCTCTGCTACATGTGTTTTGCGGTGTGAACAAACCTTGAAGCGAGGGTCATCCACGTCCACAGCCACACAGTGTTAGAGGTGCTCTCCTCGACTGAGGGCAAAGTCTCAGGGCAGAGCCTATCAGCCTCTGGAGCAGTGGACTGCAGATGAAAAGTGTAACGGGGACGCAGACAACACTATATGACAGCTTCTCAAACTTTTACCATTAATGTACCCCCTTTGAAATATTTTTTCAGCCAAGTACCCCCTGACCAGAGCAGAAAAAAAAAAAAGAAAAAAATCCTACAAATGGGTCCCTGGGACACTGAAAAGTTACCAGTTCACTTTCCTGGTAACTTTGTTACTGGACACATTCTTCCCCAACTAAGTAAATTCTCAAAACTACATGTTGCACCTTTAATATGTCCTTAGTGTTACCTTACCTTTCCCCTGAACACACACCACCCCTCTTAATGAGCTCTTAATATCAACACTGAACCACTTAATTCTTCTTAAAGTAAATAAAAGCTGACACATTGCATCTCAAAATTCCTTAATCAATGCACACACCCATTCAATTTCTTCAGGTGTTGACCTCCTCAAGACCCTCTGAATTTCAAAACTCAAAGTAAGGTCTGCTCTAAAGAACAAAATTCAGGGATTCATTTTGATAATTAAGGAGAGGATACTGTTCAAAACGTCAAATTTTCTGAATCCATACACAGAGATCCTTAATTTTTTCAGGGTCAAATTACATTAAAGGATCCTCCAGAGAACCAAAAGCACATCACTCGACTTTCAGGTCCTTCCTATCATGCATTTTTTCCTATTCATAATATTTTATACACTACTTGGTGTAATTATGTCAGTCAATTTGAGGACATTGGAAACAATAGTGGTTTTCAGCTATATGCAAAATTCAATTTTCTGTAGTTTCAAGTTTTTAAATCATGACGCATTTGTCACATTTTACCCTCATCATCATTTTAACAAACCTGCTTCATACAATAACTTAAGCTCAGTTATATTAAACATCTTGGACATATATTGCATTCCTTTTTCCATCTTTGAGCCTGGCACTGTGCGCTCCTTTATCACAGAATCAGGTAAAATAATTAGCTCTTTCTATATCTGCCAGCACAGGTTGATCTTACCCCTGCCTCTCCTATCATGTGCAGACTTGTCGAAATTGACACCACAAAGTTCACTAAGTACAACTGAGGAGTCATGGACAGGCTTGAGGTTATTGTACAATTTCCTGTATTGGGCCACACACGTCTCAGCATTGCAGATGAGGCCAAGATGCAGTATGGAATTAAAGTTTAATCACTTTGCACGTTACATGGTTCCTCTTGCCTTGAAAAACAAATGAGTAGTTATTCCTATTCAAGATGTCAACAGATTCTTTATTGTTTGCAGGTTATGATCAACAAAGGTGAAGGTAAAATACTCAGTGACAGTACAGAATCTTGCAATTTGTGTATAGATCAATTTAATCTCATTTTTAATACATCCGTTTGCTTTTTTAAGGGATTCACTGGCAGTAAACTTCTAAATGCAAAAAATTTGCAAAAACATATTCAAACAGTAAAACCACATGCACTGAAACTCAACTGAGAAATCTCCTGCTAAACAGTGATTATTTGGAGCTTTTTCTGGTCTAGCTGGCAGAGTTGTGTCTGGACGGACAAAGGTCAAAGCTCTCTGTTCATCTGATTAGAAGGCTAAACTTTAAGTGAGTCTCACTGCCTGTTGCTGGTTAGTGAAATGCATGTTGTTAAGGATAACCCGATTAAGATTAGACAATTAGCTGAGGCTCTGGAGCAGGTAGTGTTCCAAAATGAACCTGGTGCAGCTCCATGATCTAATGTTCCCTGAATTTCCCAGATCATTTATCATTGTATTTAAAATCTCTGACTGTACCTGCATGTCTGCATATGAAAAACAGAAGTATCTGCTCTGTCTGGTGAAAGTGACCTTTAACCCAAATTCCACAGAGAAACATCATCTAGATTGGTTCACAGTATTAGAGCTGATCATTTACTCATTACACAAAGTAAGGCACACATACCGTTCCATCATCACACACTGGGGAAAGGAAAATGTTCTCTCTTTAATGAAAATGCGTTATTCTTACAGTTTATTGCAGGTGCATGCGCTTTTCGCCAATAGGGTCACATCATAATACCATCACTGTCCATATAAACCATGAGTTCTACACACTCTTCTTTACATTTCCAAAAAGGACTTTGAATAGTGTTATATTACACTAACAAAAACAGACAAAAACAGAATAAGAGGCAACTGTTGAGTAATGGCAAAGGGACTGAGGAAAGGTTTTCGCCACTGTCTGCATATTCATGTGCCGGTGTGATCAACTGAGATCAGACATCATTGCACTTCTGAGCAAGTTCCAAGGTTCATATGTCTCTCCTAAACCCTAGTCCAATCTTTTTCAATTTGTATTATCCCAAATTCAAGAACACCTATTCTATCCTAAAAAAAACCAAAAACAAACAAAAAAACATTTATTAGACTTTATCTTAACAGCATTAGACAACAGAATTTAATATAATACTAAAGCTGATGCCCCACTTTTCTATGTGACAAGAATGGATCTTTCTGACAGCAATAAACTTCACTGCAACAATAAACTTAAATCCAGGGAAGCACGTCTGATGCAGGGGCAACAAGCTAGTTTTGGTCACTGGCCACCACCATCCAGATTTGCATTGTTTTATGTACCAGTGTCATGATCTCTGCCAGGCGGCAGCTGGGAGGGAATCATGTGCTAAGTCGTGTGTGAATCTGTCTGCAGCTAATCTTGCATACTACTGGGCCTGTCTGCCTAATATGTTTTGTGCACCATTATGGCTGTATGATCAAGAACCTCTCAAGAACCTCAACTGAGTGCCCAACAGTTGCACTGGAGAGGGGGAGATGCGTAGGCACTGCCTCTGTATCTCCCCTGCTCGGGCCTGCTCTGCAAAAAAACAGCCATTTTTCCGCCTACGAAGGCAAGGGAAAATACGCAACCATGAGAGGTCCTACATCATACAGGTCATACATTATAACTGTGTACAAAAACTATTAGGGTAATAGGCCCAGTAGTATCCGATATTAGCTGCAGACAGACACACGCATACACAGACAGAAAGTGTTGGCATTTTCACTTTGAAACTGACTTTTTACATAGCTGGACTTTTGGAATTGTTTCTGTCCAGATGTGTAGGCCAAGGTAAGACAACACGCATGGTGGAGATTCAGTTTTATGAAAAGTTAACCCCCACAGGGGCAGCCATCATTTCTACCGAGTGCATGTCTAAGTAGCATCATGTTACACTTACATATAGTTAATATTGTCCTCTGAATGACACAAACCTGTGGAACCTGCTGTGATGGCGACTATGGTGTTGAGCTTGCCAAGAATGAAATCAAAATATCTCTTCAAGCTAACTTGTCTTTTACCAGTATGATATAGGATTTAGTTTGCAGGCATATGATGCAAACATGAGACTAGATTTGCCTCTTCTCACCAATCTCCATGGTTGGCCTAGTGCAATGCAAAGTGGGCAACATAAATTATTTACAATCACCTTGAACAAATAAATCATTAATCAGGACTAAATTTATTTCTTTTTAAATAAAAGACTGGAAAACAAAGTTAGAATTGATTAAAAACAGCAATGTCTAGGTTTCAGTTACAACTTCTGTTTTGAGTGCAGAGAATTAGTGGACTGGTTTTGTCAGAAACGCTGTGAATGTGGCCGCCGCTGCCAGTCGATTAGGAGCCAAACTCCACGGTTTCCTCTGTGATGGGCTTGAACTCGTAGTTCCCCCTCCCATCCATGTGGAGGTAGTACTTTATGACAGACAGAGATAAGATGAAAGTCAGTTACACGTGGCGTCTAAAGGCAGCAGTATAATAAGAAGAAGGTAGAATGTGCATGAAACAGTCAAACATGTTGCAATCCTCAATTCAAATTTATTGCTGTTTCATCCACAGAACTATGTATCTTTGATGGTCCTGATGCATAAATAAATGAGGAACACACATGATAATTACTGTTACACAACAAGCTCATGTTATACATGTATGATAAGACGGCATGGATTATTTTAGATTCAACAAGGTCTCTTGTTGAGGTTGTCTGGCCTCCTCAAGATCCCAAAAGCAGCTACCAAAGCTGCTAAAGCAGCTTTCATGCCCTTAGTCTACCAGATTATATGAAATCTTATATGAAATCTGTCCTCTCCATCACACTGTTCAAAACCTGTTTTACAACCTTGCTATGTGTATGAGGATAATTACTATGTATTTGTGCGTTCAGATGTATTTGCATGTTCAATCAACCACGCTGAGAGGCAGTAACTCCAGTTCCAGCTCTATTGATAAATACAGCAGCAGGAAGCATGGATGGCTCTGGGAGCTTACCTCATGGTGTTTCCACAGTGACTTTCTGTGGGACACAGTGAACAAGGTGATGCCAACCTATGGACCAAAACAAAATACTTGTCATCAGCTTTTGAAATTTTTCCACTTAAATAAGGCGGATACATCCTTGACTGAACTTCATAAAACCACCCTTTTCCGGAACAAATCAAACCCAAAACCTTGAAAAAGTTGATGCTCTTAAGCAAATAAATCCAAGGAGTGGGAGGGTGGACTTGAAGCAACATGGTTTATGGGAAATCTTTAGTCCTTTTGGTCTATTCATTAGTCTCTTCTCAAAGTCTCTCTAGACTTTAAGATTTTAGCATGCATACAGATCATTTGATGGATTTTGGATCAGCAATCCATTGTATTTCAATAATGCCAACTGGCATGTATTCATATGATCTATATTTGGATTGGAAAACCTGTTCAGTACAAGGATTATTGTTGACTGGCTGGTGCGTGAAGGTTTAGTGAATTCAGAATAAAGAAAAAAATATATTTTCTATTTGGGACAAGACTGAACCCATGTATATAAAAGACATGATTTGGTGTGTAATGTGGGGTTTTGGTCCTACCGTCCGGCAGTGGCTGTAGATGTAGTCCTCCACATCCACACTCACTGCACTGGTGCATTCATCCAGAATGGCAAACTGGGGCTTGTGATAGAACAGCCTGGCCATCTACGCACACATACACACAAGCCTTTATTAAACAAAGTACTGCGACCAATATGACAACCAAACAGAAAGTAGGACAACACTTTTCTAGGAAGGAAGTCTAGGATTCCCCTGTGCTGCTGTGTCTTAGAACCTGTAGTGCTCTACAATACTGCACAGCTTTATTACACAACATTTATGGGCCAGCTGGAAGATCAATTTTGCTATTTCACAATTCAATTCAAAGTGCTTTGGCTAGCTGGCAGAGGATTAAATTATAATTCCCTGGTTTCCTGTTAGTTTACAACAAAGACTGACCAGACTGCTTTGTTTTAAGTAAACTTAATCCTTTCTTGAGGATTAAAATTAGCATTTAAAAAGGCCAGTGTTAGCCTTTCAATATGTTAGCTGTAATATTAGTTAAGTTGCAGTACAAAGCTGTTAAAGATTTACAGATGTGTCATAACCTTGCCCACAACCACACTTCTATCCGTTCAGTCCCTGAAGTTAAGAGAGCACCTCTGCTTCAGGGAGCTGTTAGCAAGTCCAGAGCACAAGGAAGAAATACTCTCAGAAAAACTCAAGTCTAATCTCTCCATAGCCTGTCAAGTCCCATGGAAGCTATGGCTCCAGCACAGTGTGAACAAGGTGCAAATCTGTGAGTAAGCAAAGTGTATGGGGAGCTTTTGTTTTGTACTACACAAATACTCTTTTCCATATTTTGTGTTTCTGGACTCTTTGGTAAGATGTAACAGACAGTGAGTGAGATGCAAAAATCTGATAATAAAAGGGGTGCTAAGTACTTACAGCCATTCTCTGCTTCTCCCCTCCACTGAGGACATCCATCCAGTCCTGGACTGAGTCCCAGCTGCCCTCCCTGTCCAGGATATGACCCAACTGAACGTTGTCCAAGTATTCCTTCAACACCTGACACACACACACACACACCAAACACATGAGACTGGCACTTAAGCAGAAACATCAAGACTAAGACTTGACTTGTTGTGTGTGTTGTGTCCCACCTGATCAGAGATGCCCTTCCTTCTCTGTTCTTCATAAGTATCCGGGTAGATCACCTGGTCCCTCAGAGAGCCCAGGGTCATGTAGGGTCTCTGGACAAACACAACACAAGTCAGACTGCAACATCAGTCCCCATAATATGCAAGCTAGCAAGGATTCCTGTTTTTTGTAGAAACATTGGGAGGAGAGCTTCCTGATGAAAAGACAGAGCACATCTGTCATTTGATTATATTAATTATGATAGAATAACAAATTTAACATTCTTTGGTTGCATTTATAAGACTGTAAACTAAGGACATATACCATATTTCTAATCTAATTCCTTTGTCATTTTAATAAAAGGTGATGCTCAAAGAAGACATTATATCTATGAAAATCACACATACTATGATATTCCCAATTATTATATTAAATGCCAAGACGGTGAACTGGACCACACCATTAGATGACCATACCAGTGATTCTGCATGTTTAGCATATTATCAATTCCATATTTCTGCTAATATTTTTCCAAAGCAAGCAGTGGCATTTTAGATCTCCAATATGTTTGTTCTTTTATTCTTTGTACTGATCCACTTTATTTTGTTACTTGAGTTTTATTTTTCCAAAGATACATATTTCTATCCTAGTGTTGATGGATATATTTTGTGTAGACTACTTCTTGTGCATTTCTGGACAACCTGCAGCTGTAACACAAGAATTTCCCAATTTGGCATCAACAAAGTACATCCGTCTATCTCCATCATTTTTCCTCTCTTTCATCCAGCCATTGGTTTCCATTCATTCCACTATGATATGAAAATGAACTTTCTGAGAGTTCAAACTTTGTTCACATCAGTATTTCATTATTAATAAAGTATGAATAAAGTCGTCCATGTTAGTTTTCCTAAAAGCAACAGCGCTGATGGGTTTTGATGACTTGAAATTGTGCGGAGTGAAGTAATCTCAGAGAACAGAGAAAATGTTTGCTTTACACAGCCAATTATCTGTTCTGTGGTTTATGAATGGCAATGATAGAGTTAGCCATAGGAGCATGACATTATAACATGGGTGATTCAACCAAAAATTCGAATTTCAATTTTTGGTTGAACATTTTGATATGTTGTGAAATCCTTAGTACTCCCTGCATGATTTGAGAAATGGTTTGTTGCAATGTAAAATGGTCTAAACATTCAAAATCACTGGCATGCTCTCTGAAGCTAGTTTTCACTTCTGTTAGAGATGAGACAGAAAAGACAGTCATGTTTTACCAAGCTCACTGATGAACATAGTAAAGAGAGAAGGATTTTTTTTTTTTTTTACCTGTGGAACATAGAAGAGTTTCCCTCTCTCAGGTTTGGTCAGCTGACCTCCAAACAGAGGCCACAGCTGAAAACAAAACAAAATAAAACAAAAACATATGTAACTTTATATCCAAAAACTACAGTTGTGTTTTTTCTTAATCCAGTGTGATAAAAAAAAAAAAATTATCAGTGTATAAAAGGTGACTTACTTCTCCAAGGACTCTGAAGAGAGAGCTCTTTCCACAGCCATTTGGTCCACATACTAAAACATTGGTGCCAGATCTCACCTTCACAGAAAGAAAAATGAGAAATTCTTAAGACGCAACAGGGATTTGCAATAAAGTGAGTAGTTATTCAATTTAGCTGTTAGCTAAAGAGAACGAAAGCCTTACCTCAAATGAGAGGTCTCGGATTAGGACATCCCCATTGGGTGTTGCAAGCGGAGTGTGGTCAAACCTGCAAAAAAGACATGTTGCTTTTAAACAAGGCAGAGAACAGGAAAATGATGCTGATGTTGATGTACATATATGTAGAGGTGATACATACTTGATGACTTTGTCTATGTTGATAATCCGGCCACTTCCAGGTACCAATATGAGTTTGTCTGCAGCATCTGATTCTAAGGTAAACCAATATAACCAGAACTTAATCAAGGCGTATCACTCTATCCTCTATATCATTCAATTTAAAACATAAAAATCCAAAAAACAACTTTTTAAATGTAGAGTTTTAAAAATTGCAGGACAATTTAAGTGAGGGCCATTTAGACTTAGTGGGCCTCATGCCCACTAGCGTGCTAGCATAAGATCAAATCTGAGTGTAGAATGAGTGTACAGTCATTTCACTGACAGCAATCAGTATCAGTATGACCAAATGCATGTCAGCAGATTTGAGCAGACGTGTGTGTGCAGGCTTGTTGTACCAACTGGAGGCTTTTACTCAATCAACACTCATTCAAGGCCTTTGTATAAATTTGATAAATCAGATGTACAGCATGTACATCATTCTCACAGTAATTGTCCATTTCTGCTAAAGTTTGATATGTGAGGCCCAGTGTACAAATGCATGGACAAAGAGCATACTGTAACTGAGTAACTGCCTGGGTCTACATGGTTCTTATGTGTTTGCTAATGAATGCTCTTCTTATTCCAGGTTTCTGTCAGTTGAGCCTTAATAATCCTAATTTTTGGCAATTTCAGTTACTGCAAATTAAACATATTTTCATGTATTTAAGAGTCATTCTTACCTTTCTCTTGCTGGGAGACCATGGTGCGTTCATATTTACCAGCATTAAGCTCCTTCAGGACTTTCATCAGTTCAGTGATACGAGATGTGAAGCTGGAAGTAGAGACAGGGACATAAATCCAATGAGCAGAGACAATACATTACAATCCAAGCTGTAGTGGTAAATAAGGTAGTGGATAAACCCTCATTCATTTCTGCTACCGTATCATGGCTCTGCTAGTGTGTGAGAGAAATATAGACAGAATATTTTTCACGTTAATTCTGTGGCTATTATCGTGTAACCATACAACTGCTTAACTGTTTTTCACCTCAAGCTACTTTATACTTCTGACTTTGTTTGTAGTGCTTCTACCATTTTAAGCTGGGTTTTCTCTTCTCTTTTTCACTCTTTTGTAAGACATTCTGTAACTGTCAAAGGCGGTGAAACAAAGATAATTATAATCACTACTATTTTTTTGCTTACCCTGAGAGGCGGGTCATTTCTCGGCCAGCCAGTACAATCCTGCCCAGGGCCTGGGACATCCTCAGCAACATCCTTCCACTCTGGTAGTAATCCTTCAGGCCAAACATTACAACATTACTAGAATTCTTAAGGATTATGTCACATTAATTTTTAGCTGTGACACAGTATTATACAAAATAGGTACTTGTATTGTGCGTAAAATAGCATGACTACATAATTTTCAGCCAGAACCAATTACAGCATTTAAAAGCAGTCCTTGGAAACCAATTTTAACATTAAAAATGTGTGTTCTGACCTCTAGCAGCTCAGAGTGTGTGCTCTGTAGGTGTCGGGGGTGGGACAGGTTTAGGAATGGCCGACTGACCACAAGGTAGCCCACCACTGTGGCCAGGTCTGGAAGAGAGGAGCATGCCAAGAATGAACACACATGAGAACAGCTTAACAACCAAAACTTATGGCTATAATTTTCATGGAGTTCCCCATGCTCTTTCCAGCACTTTGGGGTTGCAGACAATTTATATTTACTTTCCTGATCAGAAGTGATAAAGCACCTCATCTGAAACTGCTGTGCTGTAGTTCTATAGATACTCATACTTATTTTTTCACATTCAGTCTGAGCTAACGAGATACGCAATTATTCGTTCCATTTCGGTTTTGAATAATCCTTTTCAGACATAATCTTATTCTCCAAGATAGAGTATAGAATCAAATTTGGTGCTTGACTACTAAACAGTTATACTTTGTTAATAAATACTGAACCATAAGATGAAGATCCAAAGATCATAAACTGCATTCTTTCATAATGCATTTTAATCAATATAACTTGTAACTTTGAAGTATCTATAAAAACGTTAATGGTGGGTTGTTGTTTTTTTTTGTGAGAAGATTCAAATGTCAAAACAACTTTATTGTTCATAAAGTGTCCACATAAGCCCAATCCTTTTCCTGCCCATATTCGAGAAGTACCATCGTTTTTGTTTGGAGCAAAGTCAGTCAGTCTTGATTTATTTCTCGCAATATGACCAAATCATCCGCTAGCTATTTTAAATTTTTTTAATTAATTAATTTTGATTTTAACCCAGGCCTCTGGCATTAGTTTTATATGCGCTGTACACGGTGAGCCACCGGGCACCCGACTATGTTCCAGATCTTAACTGTATATATTTTTTATATACAGTTTAGTTATCCACGAAACAGGAGTAATTTATGTAATGGATTGTCATTTGACCATGTTCTTAATGATGGAATTTAGTCAGCATAATAATAGCTCTGTAAATTAAGAAGGGCTAATCCTCCTTTCCCTTTAGCCAGTTTAAGTGTTTTCATTTTAACCCTTGGTTTTTGCTGTCCCATACAATCTTGCCCAGAATTCAATCCCATCTTTCAAATACTGTTGGATTAATGTATGGGGGTAGTGTCTAGAACAAAGAGAAAAATCTGAGTACATTAATTCTTATAGCATCTATCTATTCAAATCCTTTATAGACACTGTTTCTAAAACTTTTTTTTTTAATTCATCAGAGAGTCTCCAAAGTTAAAAGCTTCCAATTTTGAATATTTAATTTATAGCCTCATGCTAGACCACTTTCTTTTATCAAACTCATCAATACTGGTAGAGTTCTTTCAAGCTCAAGTACAAAATTACATCATCTGCATATAATGCCAATTTATGAGAAATACCTGCTACCTGTATACCTTCTATTTCTTCTTTTTGTCTAATATTTGTTACTAATGGTTCAATACATGGTGCAAAGATGAATGGAGATAGGCAGATATCCCTATCTCACTCCCCTCTCGAAGCAGTTTGAGAGTGTTGCATTAACTGTGACCTGCACTTTTGACATTCCATACATTGCCTGCAACCATCTAATACATGTCTCATGGAAGACAGAATGTTTACCAAAATGAAGGATTGGGAGACTCAATAAAAGCCTTCTCTATGTCTAATGATTGGACATCAGTTTTCTGTGTATATTCTCATATATTCAAAGCCTATTTGGTCTGTCTATGATAACTGGCAAGATCTTTGCTAATATTTCTGTTATATTACTACTTAAGATGTTTGGTCCACATTAAGCAAGGTTATAGGCCTATGGCTCTGTGATAATGCCTGTTGTAATCAGGTCGTCCTTGAAAAAGAGAGCAGGCTCTCAAGGGCCCTCCCTTTTTAAATAAGGGTTTGGATAGATAATAGAGTTACTCCAAGTAATTGTCCAAATTCTATGCTCTAGTGCCCGGTTGAAAGAGAAGAAACCAGTTCTTTCCTAAATTCCCTGTAGAATTCTCCAGTAAAGCCATCTTTGCCTGGACTCTTTCCTGTTTTCAGTTTCTGAATTGCATTTATTATCTCAGTCACTGATCTAATGAGGCTTTGATTCTGCAGAGTGGTTACCCGTGGGAAGTTCAATGTTTGAAAATAATCTTTTAATTTAGATTCAAATATTTGTCATCATCTGGGCAGCAATTCTTCTGCAATTTCCCCTTTTTCCAATTAAGATCTCACCCCCAAGTTCTATTCCTTAGAAAGCCAATGTTTGATCCTGTTTGTGTTTTTTTTTCTCCCAATTTAAAGGCCAGGATCTTGGCAGCTTTTACTCTACTCTCATAGTATACTTCCGCTTTGTGAAAGCACTCTTTCCACTCTCTCAGGTAGTGTCTAAATCTTTTTCTTGGTACCTTTCCATATCTTCACAAAATACATTGTTTGCTGATTCCAAAAAATGAACTCTTCACTGTCAAAAAGCAGATATATCTGTATTTTTGAGGTAGATAAATATCTGTGCAAGAAATAAAACCTGAATTATAAATCAAAAACTGTCATAAACCCAGTGATGTAACCATTAACTTCGCCATTTAACTAACTTTACACCATTATCTTTTCCACACTACCACTAAAAGTCATTAAACAAAAAAGACAAATATGAAGCACATGTGGCATTATTTGTCCAGCACGTAGCCTCATACATATTCCTGACCATATTGTGTCTAAGGAAATAACAAGTAAAGAAGAAAGTCCCATTACAAGATAAAAGTCAATATTGTGCTTTTAGCTCATGTCCTTCTAGTCCTTCTTGATTGCACTTGACTTTTATTCCTCAGCCCCCTTGTCAAAATAAAACAAAACCTAATGGGTTGTTTTAAAAGGGTAAGGCTATATGAAACCCATCTAATTCAATTGTAATAATGGGGCTGCTCATTCATGAAACAGTACCTCTGAGCTCTCTTAGGAGTTCGGCTGTCCTCCCATCTCCTCTTCCCTACCCATGCCTCCTTTTAGACAGAACTGGCGATATACCAGTTGCATTCTCTGCAGCTGGCTCTAATCCCAGTTCAGTATTGCTGATGATTCCCAGCTAACACAGAGCTTTGGCCATCTCCATCCAAAAGTAGTAGACTCATTTCCCCCTCTGCAATCACTTGCAGTTCTTCTGCACTCTGAGCATCTTCACCCTCTTCTAAGCTGTCTTCTCAGTTGGGCAAACAGACCTTGATCTTTTCAGACTTGCAAAAGTAGTCCGATTAAAGTAAATACGAGTCCCCTCAAATCTAAACACTGTCTTTGCCCTCGCTATGTGTTGGACTTTTTGTCAAATATCCCATTGTAGGAACTGCACCACTATGGACTGCAGATTTGCCTTATTGTTTTTTGTTTGTTTTTTTTACAAGGGAGAGGTGGACTGCCACAATAAGGGTCGGGTGACATTTCGAACTTTTCTGATGAGTCTTTTAATGAAACCTACCATATCAGACTTCTGCTCCCTATTTTATTAGATCAATTCTGATGTTGGTTTGTCTGGATTTCTTCTTCAGATACTCCACCTTATCACTCATTTTCACTGTATTAAGACCTTGTTTGTAAGACCTTGTTGCAATTCTCTCTCTTCCAAGTCATTTATTCTTTGTTCAGCGTCTCAAATATTGTTGGTTGTTGCCTGTAGCTCCAGCCACATGCCATTCACATCACTTCGTAGATTTTCTGTTTCGACTGAAAAGCTCTGAAGTTTTTGTTATAAGTCTTTCCCTTAATTTCTCTAAACACTTTGAGGCTTGGCTCTCTTGCCATCATCAGATACTTGGGTTTGTTTGTAGCATGGTCAATTCTCTGTCTACCTTCAAATTGGATTTTCTTGTGTCACCACACCTGAGTGAAAAATCATGCCCTTTTACTATAACTTAAAATTTTTAGAGCATTTCATGTTTACATTTTAAAGCATTTTAGGGGGGGTTGAGCGAACTGTTCACCTCAGCCACACCTAACGCATGCTGTCAAATCTTCTTGTGTATTTATTTCTAACAATATGTACTATTTGCAGTAAAATGGCTGATTTTCTAAAACAGTTTTCTAGGAAGTTGCCTAGACTCTGCAGTCTATTTATAGGTTCCCCTTCACAGTAGTGGTTTTTGACATGGACAAAGCGGACAGCCACCTGGGGCGGCATTTTTTCATGATACATGGGGGGCGGCACAAGCACTTAAAAAAAAAAAATCATCTGCGCCGCGAAGCGGTTTTCTATTATCTATCATATCACTGCGTGGGGAATTGGCAAATTGGGCTATTTCATGCAGTAAGCTGAGGGCTACAAAGTAACAAAAGGCCCGTTTTCACTGCAGGAACTTCGGGGTAATTTCACGGGGCTGGGGCCGTTGTCGCATGTCTCCACCGCAGGAACTACCTCGAAGGAGAGAGTTCAGGAACTTTTACAGGGGCTAAAAAACGCTAGTGTCCCTAGCAAACACGACCAACACTACCAAGCTAACGCTAACGTGCTAGCTAACTCTAATAACAATCTTTTTCAACAACACGCATTTTGTCGCCCCGGTCAAACGCGCAACGACTACGTCACATCCAGAGCCCAGTGACTCTGCAGGAACCTTCCTCTCAGTGGAGACACGGCAGTTGAGAGGGCCGAGAGAGAGGACGTTCCTGTAGTAATTCCTGCCCCCCAAATACTACCAGGAACGTATTCGGTGGAAACGGGCCTAAAGGCAAGATCTTTTTAAGGTTTCTCTACTTTTTAAAAACTTGACTTTCTTGTAAAGATGAACTGACAGCATTTTGTAATTACAGAATTTTGTGCAGTGTATTATTATTATTCAGTAATATTAAAGGGTGTAAGTTGAAGAAACACCCCTGATCCTTGGTATGACAAGCCCAAACAAAGAAAAACATATGACACAAGCCAAATATTATCACATAGAGGGAGAAGTATGCTCACTTACACTTGGCAATTATGCTGTCAACAAAGCCCATGGAGAAGCGAAAGAAGATGAAATTGTGCAAGTGGTCAACCTGTCAAGGTAAAATGAAATTGCTCAAGTTTTGTAGATGGTAAAAAACACATGATTATGAGTTATTGTCAGTATAGGACTTGCACCAACCAGTTTCTTGAAAGTGGCATGAATGGTCTGTTTTTCCCGAATGTTTCCATTGTAGAAGGCAATCTCTTCACTTAAAACATAAAGACAAAATATCCACACACATTATAGGAAGAAGCATGAAAATAGTGTATACATACAAAAATATATCTTCAGAAAGTAGCAAGGACGTTGGTGTGTTAGCAAGAAGCTAGCAAGGACCTGTTGGTGATGAGGCGGGAGTTAACATAGCGGTACTCTCCCTCATAGCGCTGCTCAACAACTGTCATCTTCCCTATGGGCCGTCTGAGTCTGGTCAGGAACAGACCTGAGATTAGCAGGTAGGCCATCATACTGGCTGGACCCTGGACACACACACACACACACACACACACACACACACACACACACACACACACACACACACAAAAACAAACAGTGATGACACTTTCTATTTAGTACAGAGAATATGTATGTATGTATATGAAACATTCATTTTTGAGTAGTATTTATTATCTGAAAGCTGTCATCTTTAAGTATGGATATTTCTGTTTTTTATCTTTCTGAAAGTATTCTTGTAGAAAAGTTGTACATTATCTGGAATCTTATAGGTTGTAATTGAAATAACATGAAGGTAGACTGCTCACCTGGGCACCAATGGCACTTGTCAACTTGAAAATGTACAGGCCGATGTCCAAGAGAGGCTGGAGAACAGAGAAGAGAGAAATTTAAAAGAGCATTTTAAAAATATGTTTGTAAGGCCTGTGTGAGGAATTCTTAGAGGGCTGCATATAACGCTGTTTGGTCTGTATTGCTTACACTGGCAAGTGGAAAAAGGCATTATGGATCTGAATTCACTTTATTGTCTAATGTCTAACAAAAGGATTTGAGTTGTGTATTTCTTGCATATATTAGACCTTACAAGCATTGCTTCCTTTCTTTGTTGACTTTGGTAGGACATTGCTAATTGAAGGATATCAAGGAGTACTACTCTGTTCAGACAGTTCTGTTCTGAACCTACCTACCTGCAGGGATTAAGTCTGCTTTTAAATCTCTTCTCAAAGCATTCTTTTTAAAAAAAAACAAACAAACAAACTTTCATATCTGTGAGTTTCAATTTATTTCAATATATACATTTTTACTGTATTATTATTGTTTTATGGTTGTTTTAGTGCTGTCTTATTGTTTTATTATTTTTATTACTGTGTGTGCTGTACACTGTCCAGATGTTGTGCTGCCCTTGCATTTGAGTTCTATCTATCTACATCATGTTAAGAATAATGCAAAAACAATTTTTACAGCTTTTGAACCATAAATACTCATACTCAACACAGCACCACACAGGCTCCTTAGCAACACACCTGCCAAGTTTGAAGTCAATCACATGTACGGTTACAAAGATAATCGAACCACAGACACACAGAGATTCCTTCATTTACAGTTTGATATATTGCCAAGTGTCTCTGCAGCTGCCATATTCAAGGCTATTTGTACTGTTGGGGGATAAATAAGGTATTTATTTCAGTAGTGTTTTTTCAGTGACTGCGCCCCAGTAAAGGGAGCACTATGGTAACAATTTCAGCACAAATTACATTTTTTTTTTTTTTTACATTTTCTGTCTCTGTGAATTTTATTTGATATTTATAATATTTAATAACATTTCTTAACATTTTTGAATTTGCTATACCTCTCAGGCTCCTACACTACCAGTTAATTCCAAATGGCACAGAAAATAACCCTTGAGACCTCTATATCGTTCAGCAAAAGTGAACAATTGCCCAATATTTTACATACTATTTGACAACCCTAAAATGTGGCTTAAACATGAACCCAAAATCTTTGGGAAGCGCAACATACAGTATCTTTGATATCCATGTGGCAAGAATCAGAATTATATCTTTTTTTTTTCTATTCTCTGTGACTCTTGATGATTCTGGGGTGTAACAATGTGACACCTGGGACAAATACTTGCACAGTCCTAAAATCCAGTAATTTTAAATTTCTAGAAACCATCTCACTTTGGGGAATAAAGTAAAAGAGCATTTCTCAGATGATAGCCAACAGAACATGGTACCTTGCTGAGGTTGGAGTAGAGGTCCACCACACTATTGCAGAACCTCTCCACATCTTGGGTGAGCAGCTGATCCGCATTGGCTATCCGATTGTCCAGATTACCCATCTTGTAGTATGTGTAACCTCTGAGGAGCCACATCACAGAATGAATACACTTGTCAGAAAATAAATAAATCAAGAAGCAACCCTGACTGGGACTGAATATCATAGGATTGGTCGGGGAGGGGACTTTATCATGCTGCAGTGCTCCAAATTAGACCTGCCAATAAGATTTTTCTGGTTGATGTGATTAATTTGTACAAGACTTGATGGTGCAGTGTGCAGACATTTGAGTCTTTAACAAGGAAAGTGTAACAAATAATGACTGATTTAACTGGTAAAAGATAAAATTATATGTCTCTTTTCTTGATATTTTCTTATCTATAAAGTGGATTCAAGATTATTTTGGGAGCTGTTTTGCTGCACTATGGAGGTGAATAGATAGCAATTCTGTATTGTGGATTAGCAGCACAGTGGAGCACAGAGAAACTAGGACTGTGGACTCACAACACCCAGGTAACTATAAAAGACTCCAAGACTCCACCAAAGACTCTACCCAAATTTAACTTTGCTTTAGGAGTCAAGCTGCTCAGACAGTTGTCTCCATAACATGAATGTAGCCAGTTTAGTCTTGTAGGATGCCTGTTCATGGTAGTAGAACTTACTGGAGGTACTGGTCATAGAGGTGCTTGGTGAGCCTCTCGCGGAACCTTAGCTTCAGCTCATTCAGGCCCAACTTCAAAAAGTTGTTCACCAAGGCTATCTGAAATTGGCCAGTCATACACATATCATGTATAAATATCACCAAGAGCTCTCTGCTTCAGCATGGCTATTACAAATCTATGTTCTAAATAGATATATTCATGCTGATTGGTGAATTATTACTTTTTCCAATTGTATTCTAAGAGAGGTTAAGGTCAGGATTGGAAAAAAACATGCAAATTAGTTTAGTACTGCAGTGCAAATTCACCAATTAACATTCAGGCAACTAGAACCTACAGAGTGTTACTGCTCACGTCAATGCTGATGTAAGCAGTTACTACTCATGCATAGAATGATCAAATGAAAATTAAGAAGTCTGATGAAAGCATGAAACTATGCAATGAAAATAATTAGAAAAAGATCACCAAGAAATTAGAGATTACATAGTAGAAAACAGAAATGTTAATTTAAAAAAAAAAAACAACAACTATTAAAGACTAACTAAACCCTGTACCCAAATCTCTGTGAAGCCTGCCCTCTAACACTGATTGATGTTGCCACCTATTTGTCTGTGAGTGATGGCATCACATGCCACCTAAGAACAGGCAGCCCACTTTTCACCATTATATACCAGGCTTCACACAGATTTGGGATTGGAGTTTGGGGTTTAGTTACTCTTTAAGGTTAGATTATCAGGTCTCCTCTGTAAATTCTTCATACAATAAAAATGAGGCTCTGAAGAAATTGGGAGAAAAGAATTCATCTACAATAGTAAATATCTCTACAATTAATTTGCACTCTTGACTACAGAGTGTAATATCAATAAAAGTCAACAAAAAAGCAAACTTACAAGTGGCATGAATTTGATAAAGCTGAACAAGTAGGTCTTGAAATCTTTTGTTGACCGACCGATAATTGCACTGCAAACCACAACATGCACAAGGATGAGCAAACATTGTCAGGAGGGAAACTGGGACAAATTCTGAGGCAAAAGAAACTTTATCCTCTTTTCTTGTAGAGCCAATATAAAAAATGGTAGATAGCTATCAAAGAATTAAAAAATGATCCTACACATCAAAGGATTCTGTGTTGTCTTCATAACATCAAAATAATGAAACCAGTGGAGTCCTGACACAGCTTAACATGGGCTTGCCACTCAATTTATGTTTGAATGTTATTCTCATTGTCTCCGAGATGCACAAACTGTAGCTTTCATTCTGATAATGAGTTATACCATGATTTTAAGGATGTAGAAATCTTAACGTCCTTAAGTTTCCAATGTTGCTCTCCACTCCTTCCTAATCACATCATTTGTATGCAAAATATTTCTTATCGTTATGCAACCAGATACACAAGTGTATCTGGTTGCAAAACTGAGTGATACAAGCCTCAATGTGACTACTTTGCCCTACATTTAACACCCAAAGAGAAGTGTTCATTTTGTGATCAGGATGTCAAATTGTTGGAACAAATGTAACTATTACAAACAAACCTATCATTTTAAGACATTTTATTTTACTTGAACATAGCTGTCAATATGATATAGGCAATGTTGCTAATTTGTTGGGAGTTTAATATAGTTTCTTCTTATCAGCTTCTGGCTTAAATTTAAGTCATGATTATTTATATATCACGTTTAAAGCAACCAGAGTTGACCAAAGTGGACAAGTTAAAGTAAAAGCCACAAGAAAAAAAAAAAGAAATTATTGGTAAAAAGGCTTGAATAATAGCAATGAACAGCAATGATAAAATACAAAGCAGTATCAAAATATATGCACAAATGTAAAACAGAAACAGAACGGAACTTGTATGATCAATTCATAAAAAATAAATTATAAAATACTAAAACCACTAAGAGCAACATACATGTCTTAAATTTTGTCTTCCAAGTGTCAGTGGAGGGGGAGAGTTTATGGAAGGTAACAATTTGCACGAGTTAATGGTGTACTAAAACCCCATCCTGCTGACTGGAATTTCAGGTTGATACACTTACAGTGTATGTTTGCTTACATGTAATTATGTAGCATGTATATCACATATTGTTTTTTATTCTGCTGAGCAGGTCTCAATGGAGTCAGCAGGGTAGTGCCTTGTTCTAATAAAGCTTCATACTTGTAGAAATATTTATTTTGAGCATTTTCTTTCTACTCTATTTCATTCTATTGACTGAAACTTTGTTAAAAATTTTTAAATTCCTGATAACATACCTCTCTTTTGATGTAGAATGTAGGGCTGGGCAGCATATCTTTATTACATCAATACTGTGATATAAGACTAGATATCATCTGGGATTTTACATGTGACATGACATAAGTGTTGCCTTTTCCTGGTTTTAAAGACTGATATGAGGCTGATATAAGACTGAATAACATTTCAAAGCATAAATTCAGTGGACTTCCCTTCCCAATGATGATTTTTCCCACAACCGCACGCCAATTTTCTGCAACCTTATGAGATCCACCGGCCAGTGTTATGGCTTGGAAAGAAGTGTAGACCTAAGGCAATGTTAAGGGTTGAGCAACACACCACAACACGATTAAAAAGGAAAATGTTAAAAACCACAATGTTAGTGGTTTTACGGGGTTGGTTTTCCACATCTATGTTAACCATGTGAAGAACAGTTACCCCGGGTATGACAGCAATGTAGGAATAAAAGTGCCTCTTGAATAGACTGATATCTCTGCTTATAATACCGCTGTGGAGAATCAAGACAAAGTGATCAGTACCTGCAAGGGCAATGAAACAGCACTACAGGATGTATGAGTCCCTTACCCATCTAGAATAATACTACATCAACAAACGTCCAAGCCGTACTGTGATCGGTAAAGTAAGTATGATGCCTATTGTACTACTAGCCCTGTTCTATATTAAAAAGACTAAGTTGCCATATTTCAAAAAACGCTGGACATGTCTGATCCATTGGAAAAAAACAAAACAGGGCTCACACCTTCACAACAGTGTAACAATATCAAAGGTTTTATTTAAAGAGCACACTCTTCATGCTGTATAATCCAAGTCTCCACTATCCAGGTGTATTGTCAGGACTTCCTAAACACACACATTTGTGGGTGTGAGCTTTAAAATGGAGCTTTTGATTTTGTTTTGCTGTTGTTGAAGCATGGACCATTTTTCACCTCTGGATCAGACATGGCCAATTCTTCTGAATGTATTTTACAACGAATGCTTACAAGTAAAACCTTCTTGATCAGTGATTAAAGGCAGCACACTGTGAATACTTGATACAAATATCATGCATGAAGTGAACTGAGTGCACTGAATATAGTATTCCTTAAAGAACCGGCACATAATTGGTAACTGTATATTGCTTCAACATGTAGAAGCATTGGTGACAGCAGAGTCTGACCTTTCAATCATGGTGCCATTCTGGATCATCCACACATCACAGTAGGTCCTGGTCACCAGCATGGCCGCAATGAGGATTAGGTAGCCTGTCTGTGGTGATGCCGACAACCAGAGAGAATAGTTAGTAGACACACTGGAGATCAAAAACTTACTTCCTGTTTTGGTTGCCATACCCTTGATTGTGCCAGCATGTATTCAAGGAAGACAGAGAATCCCTGAAGACACTCCACAGAAGACAATGTTTTGACCATGGCTTGTGAGACAAATATACTGTAACTAATCAACTAATCATTATTACATTATGAATTCGTTTTTCCAAATGTTTTAACCTGTAGGTGGCCAATGGCCAAGATACGTATTCTTTTCAAAACACCTACTAAAATGTGAAAATACTGTATGATCTGGTCTTAGAAGTTACCTTCAAAAGAAATTTCACTAGAGGTCCCTTAGGTAAGTCACAAGAATTGATACTTTGGCACAAAGTCAATGCCAAAATTTTGTAAATGGTACCTATACTGGGTTTTTTAGAACATCAGTAGTACTGGTGCACTTTGGAGCTTTTTAGACCTGGCATTTACATCCATCCTGGGTGATTCAATGACAAATGGACAGCACTAAATGTGTGTATGAATTAGGGCTGTCCCGAATAATCGACTTAATCGATTATGTCGGTGACGTAAATCCGTCGACACGTACAACATACCGTGAAGTTGTCAATTACGTAATTTACGCAAACAGCGTACAGCAGACACTGACGTTCATGAACAGAAGTGGGAAAAAATGAAAGAGGTCCAAGCGTTTCAGACAGAGAAAAAGGCAGCAGTGGCACCACGAAACCGCCAAAAAGAGGGTCAAAGACGTCAAAAGTGTGGAGATATTTTAAAGAGAAGCCAAATGACTTGGTCGTCTGCAGCCTTTGCAAAACGGAGATGGCGTACCACAGCAGCACCACAGCAATGAACGAGCACCTGAAGCGGCGACATCCCGGTGTGCTGCTGGAGGACGACAGAAAGCAAAAAGCTGGACAATCCTAAGTCTAACTAACTAATTACCAACTAACGCAAATTTACGGTAACACGATGAATGAGTTAAAGCAACACTAGGTAACTTTGACTGCGCCCCACTGCTTCGAGAAACGAAACTTAATGATGCACGTTAATACGTCGCACATAACAAAAAAACATTACTTGAAAAATGAATTGTTTGACTAATCGACTAATGGTAAAAATTGTTTATAGATTAATCAGGAGAAAAATAATCGTTTAGGACAGCCCTAGTCTGAATGCACTCAAAACATTCTCAAGATGCATTGAGATCTGATCACTCAAGCCACATTTGGAGGCCTGGGACACTTTTGTCATAATATGTTTTGTAGTGTGAATGCATGTGTCCCCGGCTGAAGGACCACCTTGTCCAATGGTTCATCTGCATAAGTGAACAACCCTGTGTTGCCCACGATATCTCAAAAATTCCATAAAATACCATTCTGTATCGAATCTGTATGGTTTTGATTTTGTGTACAGCCTCAACTAAAAATGAAATGGATTTGATATCATAGAGGAAGTGATGCAGTAAGTATTTCCACAAAGAGGGGGCAACGGTATCCCAACACAAATGGTCACTCAAGACTCATTTTTAATGCAACGTGTGAACAACAATCCGTCTCAACTGAATCTAGGCACAATCTAGATATATCTGGATACAAAACACCACATCTGAACAGGACCTCTGATACCACACTCTGGAGTCATGTGACTGTACATAGAGGGTAAAACTGGGAACACACAAAGACACAGGACCGACCAGCATGGCTGGTGTGATTGCTCCAGTGAAAGCACACCTTCGAAATACTTTGCCTTCAAGGCAGATGGTAACAGAAAAACGTTGTGATCCTCATAAATCAAACAGTGTCAACGTACATTTCCCACAAATAGAGGAAATACAACACAGGTCTGTATGGAGTGGGTGTACTCGCAGAAGATAAAAGCTGTCAGGTATTTCACTGAGGACTGTTGGGAGGCGCATTGTAATGTTTGCATTTTTAAGGGGTTTTTTGCAGACTGGACACAAGCTAGTTGTGGGCCATCTGTGGACTGTAGTGCAGAGTTCTAACTAACAACTTGATCTAAAATGATTAAAGCAGTGAAAGAGTGAAACAGGTAGCCACCACACTATGAAACGTGTATGAAGTTTATTTTATGATATCAAATGAATATGTAAATTAACTGTCCTAGGTTCAAATAATCGTGACAACCCAATTATAGGATAATTGCCACAGCCTGACATGGTCAGTCTGGTTCTTGGTCAAAGAGACTTTCAGTTCATTAACATAGCAATTAGAGTTGAACCAGTCTGTCTGGTTCTGCCAGCAGGGAGACTATCCTGGTGGAATGAGTTAATGAGTAGAGGTGTGTAAAAATGTTGCAACACCGCACACGCAGCCACACACAGGTACGCACAAACAGACAGACAACCACACGTGTACACACACACACACACACACACACACACACACACACACCTTCCACTACCTCTGAGATCTCTCCAGTCTATCTCAATCACCTGGACAGTGGTGGTAATTACTTCAAGGTTAACCTTGGCAAAGCCTTGCCTTGGAGTATACTTCAAGATTTCACTGCTTATCTAGTGGTGACCTCTTGCCTAGCTGGCAAACCGCCACATGTTCATGTCTGGATGTGACGTAACAGCAGCAGCATGCATTTTTGTGAAAATTTGGATAATATGTACAATAACTGCTGAAAACATAAATGATATAGTAAAGGTATCAAAAGCTAACAGCAGTCAACGTGACCTACCTCCATGCAGAAGAATCGAGGCACCATGATCCGCAGAATGCGCATGATTCGGAGAAAGAAGACCCTGTCCACGGCCGCTCTGTCTTTTTTGACATCTTTCTATATGAAAAGAGGCAACAAAAGAAGCTAATAACACAAGGCCACCACAACTAATAATTTACAATAATTAACAAGTTCTGTAACAGCTTCATATTCCTTGTGGAAACCTCAGCGTCAAACAGTTTTAACTTACCTCACTGTTCAGCACTAGCTCCGAGCCTCCTTTTTTACTGAAACAAGAAAGGACCACTTTATTCAGACTGACTGGAACTGACCTGTCTTATAAGATTCATACAGATGATGTAACAATGTATAGTCAAACACTGCTGTCTAAATATTGGCTTTTCCAGTAAAATATAAACTATAATGGAAGACCTTTTGTGGATGAGTAGTAGTCAGTCTTCAGTTCAGCATGTATTAAATTTATCAAGCAGCACTTAGATCAATAAAATATTAATGTCTAAAATTGGATCTCACTGCTCATTATTGCCACAGTGTGACAATGGATTTCAATGTGACAAAATCAATTCTACAAGCTGAAACTTGATTCATTGGTGTTACTTTTTTGTATGCTGATTTTCAACATGGCTCCTGACAATTCAGTCACATCTCAAGTGATATTTTACAGGTCATGTCCCTCTTCAATAAAGAAGTTGTAATTAGGTCTGGGACAATATGCACATATTGGGTTGTGATTTGATACTATGATTTGTGATTTTTGTTTTCTGAATTCTCCTCTAGTTTGTGGAAGTTTCACGAGGAGGTGATTATTCTAGAGGTCACTATAGATCATTTTATACACTAACATCAAGTTTCAAGAAATGGTCTCAATACAATAAAATGGCTCCTATGGGGACGAACATCATCACACATGAATCAAATATGGCTCATTGAATCCACAAGAGTCTCAGCTTTCCAGTCAAAGCCAACTGATGCAACTCCAAGACTGTTTAGGCCTTAGTCTGCACAAACACACCATTTTACAACAGGCCACAAGAACACATTTGGACTGCAGGGTTTGTGGCCCATACTGCATGGGGTTAGCATAAGATGGGCATGTCTGCAAAGGGGAGAGCCATGACTGCCCAGAAAGACGCATTTTCAGTCAGATATCTGGACATCAGAGGTCAAGGGATCAGCTGAAAATGCCAGTTTTTCCCTCACCAAAATTCAACTGAGCAATATTTAGTTCCTTTGCTAACAACCTAGCATGATTGCTTGGTACCAACACATGGCTTAGTTCATTCAGTTTCATACGATACCATATCTCTACTTCAAATCAATTCAATAAAAAATAAAAGAGTAAAAAGTCATAAAAAAGGAATGGTCTGTCAGCAACACTCTGTAGTACCATAGAATAGAGGGGTTAGCCTAAGACACTGATTCGTCTGTTCTGACTGAAGAAATATTTTGTGAAGTAACTGCATTTTCTGCATCCATGTTGGTATTATTATACTGTTGTTGTTGTTGCTGTTGTTGTTTTTGAAGAACGCTTAATTTTCACTGTTGCTACAATTAAGCTATTGTTGAAGCATTGTGCCCAAGCAGTGGCTGCAGCAAAATGTTTGATTTTCATTTTTATAATTTACTTTAAAGCAACCTAAGCCACTGATTGGTCTTTTCTGATCAATAAAATACTGTGAAGAAGCTGAATTTAAGTAACATCCAGCTAGTATTACTGTGCTGCTTTAGAAGATGGCTTAATTTTCACTGTTGCTCAACTTCAAATTTCAAATAGGTGTCAACCCATGGTCATATCGTATACTGTGTCGCTATCGAGATAGTAGGCATAAATATCGAAGTATGAAATTTTGGCCGTTCAAGTCTACTTTGAACGTGTGAAAAATAGGATTTAGAAGACCCTAATTCCCTTAAGCACCACATTACTTTCCTGGGGTACAGTATTGTCAGATCTTTTCACACCTAACAGTCAGCTTTTAACCGACAGCTCAACTTTACATGACTCGGCGACACAAAAACATGAACTTTATAAACTCATTGTGAATGAGTCCGGTTAGGCAGCTTGCTCCTCCTGCTTCTGTCCGAACCACAAAGGCGTCCATTGTGTGTCTGTATGGGGAGATGTGAGCGGCTTCAGTGAGCACTATGGCCCCGCATGATTTCCAGTCGCCTCCGCACACAGCCGGACTCTGCTCTGACTTTGCTCTCTTGGCAGAAGTGTCCCTGCAGGTTGCTGTCACCTGTCAGAGCCGACTGTTAGCGGCGGCTAGGTTAGCTAGCATCCCGAAAAAAACCGCAAACCCGCAGCTGCTTCGTTTCAAACCGAACCCCCGTACTCTGTCCTGCTCAGCCACTTACCCGTTGTACCTGGCCGCCCGTCTTCTCTGTTTGAGCAGGTATAAAACAAGCAGAACGCCGCCCGCTATGGAGGAGTTTTTCGCTGTCAGGTATTTACTGACGGCTGCCATGTTTCCGACACAACGACCAGTTACTGTTCCATCAAGTGCATGCTGGGAGTGACGCTGCCTTCAAGTGCTCCTCGTAAAAGCAAAGAGCGGTTTTAGAGCGAGGGTGACTTTAGCTATCACGTGCCCTCCATCTGGCAACCATCCAAGCTGTGTTCCAAATGCAGACTACACAGTGTTTGTACTGTACAATATGAAAATGCAGTGTACTCAATGATATCAACGCACAATAACGTACAACTGGCTCAGTGTCTTGAGTTATCATTATATATGATACAAAGCTCTCAGGTCTCACGCATTGGGCGTGAGACACACGCATTTCAACCCGTTCACACACTCACACGCCACACCTTGTAGCCTATATCTCACGCAGCTTTACTTTTGAATGATCTAATTCTTGATCATGGATTGGACATGGTTAGTCTGTGTGAAACATGGCTGAAACCATGCCCCTAAATGAGGCTACTCCACCTAATTACTCCTACGCCCATGTAGCCCGGGCTCATAAACAAGGTGGTGGTGTTGCCTTAATTCACAAAGCTATTTTTAGTCTTACATCTAATCTGGAAAATAAATTCAAATATTTTGAGGCTCTTATCTTAAGTTCATCTCCCTCAGCCATGAATAGTCTTTCTCCATTTTACATGGTGGTAATCTATTGACCGCCTGGTCCTTATTCTCAGTTTTTAGATGAGTTTGGTGAATTTATGTCAGGCTTAGTTACTCACTCTGAACAGATCTTGATTCTGTTCTAAATACGGCTAATGATCCACTTAGTAAAGCCTTTTCAGATCTTATTGATACATTTGGATTTACTCAGTCTGTTCAAGAGTCAACTCATTGCAATGGTAATATCCTTGATCTGGTCTTGTCTAAGGGGATAGCTGTTTCTGATCTGACTGTCTTGTCAGCCACCTCTGCTGTGTCAGATCATTTTCTTATTAAATTTGAGGCATCACTGGCCTGTCCTGTTAGTGGTGGCACAGATGTAATCAATAGTCGCCCTCTGCTGTTGCTGCGTTTAGCCAGCAGTTGCCCGGGGTTTTGGCTTCTCTCACCGGATGGTATCTTACAAATTTCAAACTCATTGGTATACTCTAACTCACCAACAGTCCCTATTATCTCGTTTTTTGAGTCTGTCTCACTTGATACCTTATCTAAGCTTGTGATAGCCTCTAAACCGACAACCTGCTTTCTCGATCTGCTACCTGCTAAGCCCTAGTCTTTACTGGACTCTACAATGCTAGATATAGTTCATTTATCGCTTGCTGGCATTGTCCCCAGCAGCTTTAAGACAGCTGTGGTCAGACTGCTATTAAAGAAACCACACCTTGATTTAAGTTCTTTAAATAGTTATCGCCCAGTTTCCAATCTCCCATTCATGTCCAAGGTGCTTCAGAGAGTTGTGTTTCAACAACTCTCCACCCATTTGGCAGTAAATCAACTCTATGAACCTTTCCAATCAGCTTTCAGGGCCTGTCACTCCACTGAGACAGCACTTACTAGAGTTGCCAATGATCTCCTATTGGCTATTAATGCTGACTCTACCTCTGTGCTTCTATTACTGGACCTCAGTGCAGCCTTTGATACTGCTGATCACTGCATTCTATTAGATAGACTAACCGAGAATTTTGGTGTCACTGGCCTGGCTCGTTCATGGCTTAACTCATACTTATCTGAAAGAACACAGTGTGTCCTGTACAACAATACTAAATCTAAATTTTCCAATGTTAAATGCTGGGTATCTCAGGGCTCAGTCCTTGGTCCTCTTCTCTTCTCCCTATACATTTCGCCACTTGGACAAATTATACATAGCCATAGTATAAACTTCCATTGTTATGCTGATGATACTCAGCTATATTTGCCCATAAAGGCTGACGATCCCACACAGATCTCTAGATTAGAGGTCTGTGTGGCTGTGGTAAAAAATTGGATGTCACTAAACTTCATACTGTTAAACTCAGATAAAACTGAGATGTTAGTAGTCGGCCCTCCCAGATATAGACACCGTTTTGAACAGTTAACATTACTCCTCGACAACTGTGTGATTTCACAAAGTGTGGCAGCCTAAAATCTCTGTGTTACTTTTGATCCCTGCCTATCCTTTGACAGGCATATTAAAGATATTACTAAGACTGCCTTTTTTCACTTACGTAATATAGCACAAATTCGATCTTACATGTCCGTGGCTGACGCAGAGACCTTAATTCATGAATTTGTTTCAGCCAGAGTTGATTACTGCAATGTGTTGTTTTCAGGTCTGCCACGGGCCAGTACCAAAAGTCTTCAGATGGTTCAAAATGCTGCTGCTAGAGTCCTAACCAGAACAAGAAAATTCGACCACATCACCCCAATTCTTGCCTCCCTTCATTGGCTTCCCGTCCATATTACTTACTTACTTTAAGGTGCTTCTGTTAACCTATAAAATCTTAAATGGGTTTGCCCCATCTTACCTTTCCGATCTTCCATCTCGGGTTCTCCTCTCTCAAAATGCGGGGCTGCTATGCTTACCTAGAGTTAAGAAGAAGTCAGCAGGTGGCCGGGCTTTTTTCTATCGTGTCCCACTGCTATGGAATAACCTCCCTGCTGTTGTTAGGCAATCTGAATCTGTTGATTCCTTTAAATCCAAACTAAAAACTTATCTCTTCAGCCTAACTTATGGTTAGACAGTTAGTGGTACGGTGGGCTGGTTCTCAGTCTCAATGAAGTAACCCATGAACTCACCTGCCGACGAGATTATTATTAATTACTAATCAGTCTTGTTCTTCAGATAACTAATGTTTCCCCTTGTCTCTGTGTGAGTGTGTGAATGGTTGATGTGAGTTTTTCCGAGTGCGTGCTCTGTCTTTTATTGACCCAGGTCATCATGGTGTGGTGGTTGTGTGGCTCAAGTCCCAGGCTGCTCCAGTACATCTGGCTCCCCTCAGCATCCTCATTCCTCATCCGCCAACTGTTTTCACATTACTTCCTTTATATTATACATATATATCTTTTGTTGTTTTGTTTTCTGTGCTTACAACATCCATTGCACATCTGTCCGTTCTGGGGAGGGTTCCCTCCTCTGTTGCTCCCCTGAAGTTTCTTCCTATTTTTCTCCCTGTTAAAGGGGTTTTTTAGGGAGTTGTTCCTCATCCGATGTGAGGGTCCAAGGACAGAGGATGTTGTATTTCCTCTAAAGCCCTTTGAGACAAATTTGTAATTTGTGATTCTGGGCTATATAAATAAATAAAATTGAATTGAATTGAATTGAATTGAATTTTGAGATAATGCAAAAAAGCTAAAATTTGTTTTTACAATTTAATGCGTATTTTGTTTCATTGTGGTTTTAGAGGGAAAGGTTGCAAAGTCAACAAATTTCATGACAGTCTGCACAGTAGATTTTTCAAGATTTGAAGCCTTAGAGGTAAGTGTCAATTGGTCGGACTGACCGACCAACACAGCTTCGGGTAGGGCAAAAACAGCGCAGAAATTAACCATATCCATTCAGTTGTGAGGAGACAAGTTGTACACTGAACAATGTAATCAGCTGTTCAGAGCCAGCGCTGTCCAAAAGCACTGTTTGTGGCCGGGATGGGAACGATTGGCCGCAATCTTGTCTGCACGTTTCCAGGTCCTGGACTCGTACAGTTCTAGCAGAGATGGAAGATTGCAGCCAACCACTTTCCCTGCGGAGCGGATGGCTGGCAGTGTGTTGTGACATCTGAAAGGTCTCTATTACATAGGACTAGTGGTTCTACAAAACTTGAGTACGCCTGAACGCCCTTCTCCGGTTTTGTATTGTCCTATTTGTATTGTAGTTAACCCACTGAATGCAACCTGAAGATTAAATTACAGTCTTTCCCACCCCTGTGGTGTCCAGGCGTGGTCAGGTGGTGAATCTGAGGTTACATTGGGGAAACTGTAATGTAAAGCTTTTTCTCTCCAGAGGCTGGGCTGTCTCCTGTCTACACCTCGGTTTTCTTAAGTAAATTATGACATGATGTGTTGACAAAGGCAAGAAGATATTCTCATGGTGTAGGATGCCTGGCTCTCAGGCTTAAAACACCACACATTTTCTGTTCCCATCAAGCCAAGTTTTAACTAACTGCAAGTTAAGTTACAATTATAGAAAAAGAAGAAAAGCCTGTTTACATGGTCAGTTGTTATGATATATGTTAGGCCTACCTGTAATCTACCCTTGGAGAACATTTATAATTCTATGCAGGGTGGGAATCACGGGTGATCTCTCAATTCCTCAATTAGGATTCAGTTAACTGCACTTTGTGGTGCTTGTGTGTTGTCGTAAATGCCAAAGTTTCAAAAACAGTAAAAATACTACAACCTGGAGTGTTAAGCCTAATGGTGAGGAAAAATTATATGACAAACTGAAGTGTCTTCGTCAGCATTATTTTTCTTGAACAGTACAATCTAGTAAATATCCAATGATTGCAAATAGAGCAACCTGTTGGACTGCATTGTAAAAAGAAATGAAGATTAAGTACTGCATTTTTGTATTTGCAATAGAATCTATGGGCAATCCTTTTGACTAGGGCCCGACAGATATGGATTTTTTGGGGCCGATGCCAATTCCAATATTAGGGAATAAAAGAAATCCTATAACCGATATATTGGCCGACTAAATTTTTACATTTTTCAATACAAAAAAAGACTAAATACCTGCTTTGGATGGCTTAAATATAATTCCAAACACGTGTTACAAAGATATAAATTGAAGGGAGAATATTTTACTATTTTCAAATACTTTTATTATCAGAAATTGTGTGGAACAAGGAGCATATGAACAATTTGAACATAAATCAAAAATATGATGTGCAAAATCAATCAATATCATCATGTCATCATGTTTAGCTTTAAGGTGCTGCCATAGGTTGGTTGTGTTTTTTCCTTTTTGTTTGGTGGATCCCTGGCTTACAGAAGCTGTACAAATAGTACAGACTGCTTCACCAGTGACATCCTTGGTGACGTAGTCCCACACCATACTACATCCACCTTCTTTTGCCATCTGTAAAAAACAGTGAGACATAATATGCATTAGTTAAAAAATAACATTACAAATCTGTTACAAACCTCTTCTTTATGGTTATTATTGAGATGGTAGTGGGGGTTGGTGTGAGGAGCATCATACTGAGGTGTCTGATATTTTGTCAACTCCACTTACATGCATCAGAGGGTCAAAATACTGAATACCTCTCAATATACTGCTCTCCACACCAACAGCAACACCCACTATCATCTCAATAAACATAAAGAAGTCTCTCTGACAGTGTCAACATTTACAAAGTAATACATTAATTAAAGTAGAATTCATGATAGGGCTGTTATTGATGAGCATTACATTGCACAGTGTCTAATGAAGTGGTCAGTGAGTGTATTTAATGAATTATTATCTGTAGGTCATGGGCGCCAGAAGCAAAAAATGTGGGTGGGACAACTTAACGGGTGTCTGGGGGTCCTCCCCCAGAAAATTTCATTATGAGTAGGTACCATTTCCTGTATTCTGGTGCATTTTAACACGTGGTTTGATACTTTTATCTAGCTATAGAAAAAGAAAAATATGGGTAGGCTACATTTTTTAATTTCCCTCAGACGGTGGCGGCCCTATAGGGCCCTACCCCGTAATACAGAAACATAATTATGTTTGCCAGCTATGCGTCCTGCGTCTCTGACGCATCAAAAGCCGAAAGGACGCAGTAAACTCACTACCCATCTGCCCCAGGGCTGCACGTATCTTCCAATGTAAAAGCATACATTGTAACCAGGGGCCTCATGTATAAAGCGTGCGTACGCACTAAAACGTGGCGTACGCCCTTTTCCACGGCAAAACTCAGATGTATAAAGAGTGAAATGAGCGTGGAAATGTGCGGTGCCTCACGTCAACTTCATGGCTGGCGTACGCACGTTTCTACAGCTATTGTTCCTAATACTACCACCCTACATGAGTCAACACAACTCAAACATAATGGGGGCCCCGACGAGCCCCCACATCTGAAACACATGAACAATTTGTTACGACCGGCTCAGAGTCGCAACACAATGAGGAGCAGAACACCAAGATAAATGCCAAAGAAATAACATTTATTCTACAAAAAACAAACACAAATCAAATGTAACATGAGTGAACGCTGGGATGTTGTTCCAGGAAGCTGAGAGAGTGAGGGCGGGGAAAAGAGCCTCTTATATAGGCCCAGCCCACAGCATCAGGCAGGTGCCCTCAATTGCTCCAATTAGGAACCGCTCCTTGAACTGAAAAGGTATAGAGTAGATGCATCAAAGTACACATGAGAAAATATGACACATAACAACAGTTATTGCATTTGGTATAAAAGACTTATTGTAAATGTTGCTGGTTGCTGCAGCGCCTCTATGGCTTCCTGAGGGCAAACAAAGTGACAATACCCACCCATCTTCTTGTACCCAAATAGGAAACTTAAATAATGTCAGCAACTTTCTTACTCATACCAGCATAGCATGGCTGTGTCATTATTTGCAGACTTCTCTCATTGTCCTCAGAAAGAAATGTTCCTCTATCTTGGCTTTAGTTGGCACAGGGGATGAGTGTCGATTCTGGAAACAGCAATGTAAGGCCACATGATTGTTTTTGTGTGTGTTTATGCTTCTGTTATTTATAATCCCATCCGCTCTCTCAACCATAAACCTATGATGCTTGGTATTCACTTGGGACTATAAACATGTTAATGATGCATATAAGAAGGCTATTGTCTTCAGGATCATTTTGCAAAACCAGGCATCTACCACTCTTCAAACAACTTCAAACTTGCATTATGGCTTCAGTCTCACTAGCTGAAAGGTATTATCACCCTTACTATGTATGTGCTGAATATGTATGATGAGCATATTGCAGTCTGACAAGTGACTTGACAGAGGAATCAACCCACATGAACTTGAACACCCACACACCTGTTATGAATACTGTTGAAATACCTAGTGGGCCAAGGAGAGTCATTGTACTAGTGCTGCTTGAGTGATTGGTTCTTAGAAGCCAATCATCAGTAGTGTCCTCAAGTATGCTGAACTCTACTTGAAATACAGGCCTGTAGACGGTACACTATAAAGCTGTCTGGGCAAAATGCACCTATATACTGTTTGCATGTTAAAAAGAAATAAATATGAAGCCATTTGGTCAGTTGGTAAACTATTGACCACTGACAGCAGTGGTTAATACAATGTTTAGTGTAATAAATGAGTAGTAAATACATGTCCATTTTACTTCTGTGCTCTATCTCGGGTCGATATAACAGAGAAGTGATTCAGCCTATGGGGCTCTACAAGGTTCAGGGTGATGGTGACGTCAGAATTATAGTTTGTCTTGGATTGGAACAATTTCAGAATGTTCTCCAAGGTCCCGCCTGATTGTGATGCCAGAGTAGAGTTGCAGTATGTTTGGAACATGAGTGGCCTCGCAATAGATTTCTAGAAGGTTCAGGGTGATTTTGATGTAAGAATAGAGATGGACTATTTTTGTGACAGAAAATATTTCCCAGCAGAGTGCTGCAAGGTTCAGATTAATTGTGATGTCAAAGCTGCAGGTTGTTTGGGACAGGGCTGATCTCACAATGCAGAAGTGTACAGTGTGTTTTCAGAATATCATTGCAGTATTTTTGGGATGGTGTGCTCTTACAATGCAATTCTACAAGGTTCAGGTAGATTGTGGTATCAGAGTAGCAGTCTCTTTGGACAGGTACTGTTTAACTGGTTGGGTATGGTTTGTGCCACTGCTAATAAATTAGCAATACACATAAGTTTCCAGGAGAAACACATTTTCGTGACAAGTCGTGACAACTTCCAGCTTTGTCTCGTACCCCGGTGTTATCAGACTGGATTTCAGATTTTCTGAGCATTCAAAGATTGTGGACAAGTGAGGATAGCTTGAGATGGATGTTTGATGTGTCTCTCCTTCATCCCTCTTTCTCTCTCCTCTACTTTCTCCCTCCTTCATCAGGCCAGACTGAGAGGAGTTGGGGAAGACTAACACCTGTCTCTGTGGTGAATTACTGTAATACTCCTTCAATGATTCCATTTCTTTTTCTATTACCCCCTTTTAAACCATCCTTCTTCCTCACAATCACTTTGTTGGCCTCCCAGCAATCTGTTGCTTTGTCTCTCTCTCTCTCTCTGTCTGTCTTGTCCTCTGTCCTTCTTGTAGTTATCTCTTCTTTCTTTTTCCTCCATATTTCATTGTTCTTCCCTTCCAAATGCTTTCTGATTGACTGGATGTTTTAAATATTTTAACGATTAGATAGTTATGGTGCCCAGTCAGATTCGGGACCTGGCGCAATGTGTTTACTGTCTTTAGTCTGAAAGTGATGTGTACAAATGCATTTAACAACTCACACAAAACCCCAAAAGAAAGAAAGAAAGAAAGAAAGAAAGAAAGAAAGAAAGAAAGAAAGAAAAATATTTTTTGATCATCACCGTAAGTGCAGGGTAATTTGGAGTCTATACTATGCAACCTTTAAAGTGTGTCCTCGAGCTGTGTGGCACTTTGTGTGGGTTCTGTGTTTGTGTGGGTACTGTGTTCTGATGATCAGTATTGGTACACTGAATTTACGGACATCCCAGGAAGAATGTGCTTACTAATAATATATATCATAATAAATAAACTTTTTAAAAATGTATGGCTTGGATACATCCTTATATATCCTCATTCTGGTACAAAGAGGCTTTCAAAAAATCTGTAAGGAAACATGGGAATGGTGGTACTTAACCTCAGTCACACCAGTGTAGAATTTTAATATTAATGAGTCATTGCCACATAAATTTGAGATTAACATAACCACCTTAAACAAAAGCTCATCAGAATTGGCAGACAATACCAACCTCTACGTTGTGCAAGGTTGGACTTTTCAGGATATCTGCTGGATTGCTTTAAAGTACAAGAAAAATGGGCTGAGGTTCTCAGAATTTCTGGCAATGTCAGATGGTGAGAGCAGTGAAAAGTCAAATGGTTATCCTCTTCAGCAAAGCAACTGATGCCAGAGAGAGGGAATGAGACAGGAAGCAGTGGGTTTCATGGGAAATGTGGTTTTAATTTTGAGAAAAACTCGCACTGACAATACCACTGGCATGATACAAAGGCTACCAACTGCTTCCACCATCTGAAGAAGGCATCTATGTCAAAATGCATTAGCCTGATGTTGGCTATTAATTAAAATATAAAGGAGCGATTGAGGTCAACTCTTGTGTGACCATTCACATATGCTTTCATGGAATTCCTTCAGGCCACATTTTTTGAAAGTCTGTTTTTTTTGCAATTGACGATGTACAGTATACATCAAAAATATTCCTACTGGATATTAGTAGAATACTTTACCACCCACCAACTCTGACATGACATGATGGTAAATTGGCCCAGACCATGCAGCAATTTCCCATCCTGCATATGACCATGCACCCACCACCACTACACACACACACACACATATACACACACACACACACACACACACACACACACACACACACACACACACACACACACACACACACACACAGACATGCTTACTATGGATGAAGATGGAGGATGAAGAGGAAGTAGAGGGAAAGAGAGACAGAGAGAAAGGGAGTCCCAGGGTGACTGGATCTAATTGAAATGAATTCTGACTAAAGCAATGACTTTAATGACATTTTGAATCCAGGACTGGAGTAATGACATGAAGAAGCCCCCGGGGAGAAAGATACTTAAAAAAGAAAAAAAAGAGTGAAAGACAGAAAGAGAGGGAGAGAGGAAGAAACCAGAAGCGGAAGAAAGCGAGGGAGAAAGGCAGGGAAAGACACAAAAAGGGAGAGGGAGGAGAGGTTAAGTTTGGAGAGAAGGTATTTATGAAGAGAGCCAGGGGACAGAGAGAAAAAGAGTCAGAGAAACAGAGTGAGGCAGACAGACAGAAACAGAGGAGAGTTTAAGAGCTAGAGGGAGAGTTTTAAAAAGAGATCCAGGGAGAGCTGAAAGAGTTTCTCTTTTTTTGGCAGGCTGTCATGTGATTTCTCTTTTTAGCCCATTTCCCATACTGCAAGACACCGTCAATAGGTCAGCCTTATAAAGTCACCATCTAAAACTCATTTAAACCAACTGGGGCCATGCCTACTTATAATGTGGTAAATTTATATTCTATGATAAAATATTAACATTGTAATTACATATTCATAAGGCTAAAATCTAATATTGCACCTCTTTGAAGGATTTATATCACCACATTGGTGTTGCAAGTGCTAAGTATTCACAAATTACATCTCGGAGCAGATTATAAAAATAAGCAAAGTCAAATGGAAAATCCCACCGCTAAGTTTGCAAAGAGAAATATAAATCTTTAAATGTTTCATCTATATTCAAAAGACACTTTTTGTTTTAAAGTATTATACCAAAAGCCAATATTGAAACCATGGATACCAATGCATTTGCTTGAAATGTAAGCGTTGGAGGCCTGTATTTGCAGATAGCAGTATATTTTAAAGATCAAAGTAGGAACTTTAAGCATTCATAAATGACAACTTTGGATGCATTTTAAAAGAAGAAACTGGAACAGCCTATCCCTCTGCACAAATAAACCTGATCTGGTGATATTTATGCATACACTTAACAAGGGTTTTGGCAACAAATAATTGCAGTCATTGTTGCAGTCTAAATATCACAGTTATTAAGTATAGGATAACTATTCAGAAGTCATACTTCTGATAATAGCAAATAAGATTGTATATACGCTACCAGTCAAAAATTTGGACACACCAAACTTTTACTACTTTCTACATTGTAGATACATACTGAAGCCATCAAATATATGAAGCAAGATATATGGATTTATGTAGCAAAGAAAGAATTGTTAAATGACTCTAAATATGTTTTATATTTTACATTCCTCAAAGTAGCCACCCTTTGCTTTTTTGACAGCGCTGCAAACCCCTGGCCTTCTCTCAATGAGCTTCATGATGTAGTCACCTGAAATGGTTTTCACTTCACAGGTGTGCCTTGTCAGGGTTCATTTGTGGAATTCCTTGCCTTCTTAACGGGGTTGTGACCATCAGTTGTGTTGTGCAGAAGTCAGGTTGGTACACAGCTATAACAGCCCTTTTTGACAACTGTTAGAATTCATATTATGGCAAGAACCAATCAGCTAAGTGAAGAGAAATGACAGTCCATCATTAATTTAAGAACTGAAGGTCAGTCAGTCTGGAAAATTGCAAAAACTTTGAATGTGTCCCCAAGTGCAGTCGCAAAAACCATCAAGCGCTATGACGAAACTGGCTCACATGAGGACTGCCCCAGGAAAGGAAGACCAAGAGTCACCTCTGCTGCTGAGGATAAGTTAATCTGAGTCACCAGCATCAGAAATCGCAAGTTAACAGCACCTCAGATTAGAGCCCAGATAAATGCCACACAGAGTTCTAGTGGCAGATGCATCTCTACATCAACTGTGCAGAGGTGACTGCGTGAATCAGGCCTTTATGGTCAAATAGCTGCTAAGAAACCACTACTAAGGAAAAGCAACAAGCAGAGTAGATTTGTTTGGGCCAAGAAACACAATTCCTTGTGTTTCTTGGCCCAAACAAAGTGGAAATCTGTGCTTTGGTCTGATGAGTCCAAATCTGAGATCTTTGGTTCCACCCAGCATATCTTTGTGCAATGCAGAAAAGGTAAACGGATGGTCTCTACATGCATGGTTCCCACCGTGAAGCATGGAGGAGGAGGTGTGATGGTGTGGGGGTGCTTTGCTGGTGACACTGTTGGGGATTTATTCAAAATTGAAGGCACACTGAACCAGCATGGCTACCACAGCATCCTGCAGCGACATGCCATCCCATCCGGTTTGTGCTTAGTTGGACCATCATTTATTTTTTAACAGGACAATGACCCCAAACACACCTCCAGGCTGTGTAAGGGCTATTTGACCAAGAAGGAGAATGATGGAGTGCTGCGCCAGGTCACCTGGCCTCCACAGTCACCGGACCTAAACTCAGTCGAGATGGTTTGGGATGAGATGGACCACAGAGTGAAGGCAAAAGGGTCAACAAGTGCTCAGCATCTCTGGGATCTCCTTGAAGACTGTTGGAAATCCATTTCAGGTGACTACCTCATGAAGCTCATCAAGAGAATGCCAAGAGTGTGCAAAAGTAATCAAAGCAAAGGGTGGCTATTTTGAAGAATCTAAAATATATATTTATATATATATATATATATATATTTTTTTTTTTTTTTTTTTTTTTTTTTTTTTGAAAGTTG
>OMLB01061950.1:0-23450 GCA_900302555.1 Myripristis jacobus
ATAAAAAAAATATCAAAATATTATTATTATTATTATCGACCAGGCCATAAAAGACACTGTCAGCAAATACAAAGACAAGCTACATGCTACTAAACTCAAGAAATACGGACACGGAAGATTATCACAGACATCAGATATATGACTGGGAAACAAAGGACAGCACGCCACCCTCCCACCCTGCTGGTGCGCAATTGCGCACAAGAACGCCAGGACACTCAGCCGAGTCGAGCTGAGTAGATACTAGTGGAAAAGGGGCATTAGGGGATCATCTCGACCTACAGGTGAATTCAATCAGCAGAGACACTGTCTCCCAAGAGGAAAATCACCAATGGAGAGCGACTTCACGTTTGACAGCGATTCAAGTGATCCCTTCAATACTGGTTCTTCTTTTTTGGACGAGCGAAAATGGCACAACAAACACGTCCGAAGAAATGCAGGAGAGGGAGGCGCTCAACTAAGACCCAGCCGACCTTGGACACGCAACTTCACAAAGACACGGTAATTAATATTTCTGCTAAGGTATTATTCAATGATCAGCTTTTTCTCTCCTTTCCAAGGGTCTGTCATTTGTTCCCATCAGTGGTGTTAATGCCTTTGGTTTAAAAGTGGATCTGTTTAAGTGTTTCTGACAGATCAAATTGAGACATTTTTTCTCCAAAAACACGGACTCTGTCATCAGAAACTCCTCCACAGCATTCAAAACTAAAAGCTCATTCTGTCCTAACATGACCAATGCTTCAATCAATACTTTTTGCAGAATTGTTGAACAGGACATTATGAAGATGAACAATCAACCTTTTCATGTCACTAAGAATCTGACCGATAATGAAACAACTGCTCTGAATGAACTGATGGGTGATATGGACATTGTGATAAAACCTGCTGACAAAGGTGGTGCTATTTGTGTCCAGGATGCAGACAAATACCAATCTGAAATTCTTTCTCAGTTGTCTAACATTAAATTTTATAGGAAATTGCTATCTGATCCTACTAGTACGTTTCAGCTAGAAGTATGTACTTATTTGCAAGACGCTAGACAAAAAGGCTGGATTACCACAGCCGAGCATGATTTCCTATATTGTCTGCACCCTATTTGTCCTGTTTTGTACACTTTACCTAGAATACATAAATCATTGTCTGATCCCCCAGGCCGTCCCATTGTAGCTCAGACTAATTCTTTATTGGCTCCTTTGTCGGAATTTGTTAACTTTTTTATTAAGCCTTACATCTATACCCTACCAGCATGATTCAACAGATTTCATCAACAAGATATCTGATGTTACTGACTTAGCCGCTTATGTTTTTCGAGTTACGTTTGACATTGCCAGCTTGTACACCAATATACCACATGATGGTGGTTTGGATGCCTTAAATTTCTACCTTCAGAGCCGGGACGGGTCTTCCATCCCACCTAATCAGTTTATCGTTGATCTCGCCAATTTTGTCATGAAATAGAATTATTTTAAATTCAATGGGGATTTCTATCTATCTACTTTCTGGATATGTGGGTCATTAAAAACACTGGGACCTTATCCACCACTCTATACCACAAGGAAACGGATAAAAACACTTTTATACTTTAAAATCCGACCCTGAACTTGCCCAAACTTTTAAGGATTTACCTCTGTTTGTTCAAAAACGAGGAAAAAACTTAAAAGATCTCTTGGTTCACGCTGACTTCACATGGCATCAACCCACACAGTCCATTCAACAGACACTATTAAGTCCACTACCTAGCGGCAACTACCGCTGCGGTAATTGCGCGCAGTGCAATAATACTTACAAAACCAACTTTTTTTCTCATCCCCATACAAATAAGACGTTCTCGATAAAGAGTGTGATCACATGTGCCTCTACACATGTCGTGTACACACTCCGGTGTCCATGTGGACTAGTGTACGTGGGTAAAATGACCAGAAAGTTGAAGCAACGTATAAGTGAACACAAGAGGACAATATGTAGAGCTGACCGTGACTATCCTGTTGCTGTACACTTCAATGATGAGAAACATGACATCTCCACCCTACGATTCTATGGTACTGAGAAAGTCAGTCTTCCACCGAGAGATGGAGACTTGGACTTGTTGTTAAAAAGACGTGAGGCTTATTGGATCTTCACGTTACAAACATTATCTCCTAGAGGGCTAAATGATGAATTACCGCTTAATGTGATGTTGTAATTCAAATGAGATAATCTTGATGATCTTCCATGTAACAAATATCTTTCAAAAATTGTTGTATGTTTGCTTGTAAAATATTTTTTCTATGTAGCATCAGATGTATTGAAGGAATGTTTTTAATGTTATATTTGATCTTTATGAATCATTCTTAGCCCTGATCTGTCTATATACCTAATTCTATGTTCCCTTTTTTATTCAGGGACAGGCTCTAGAAGACATGTTGTAAATACTTCCATCAGGCTTGTATTATGATCATCATTGTACTTCACTCATGTACGTTTGATATTGACATTTCTATATAATATTTGTTGTAGACGTGGTCTGTGTAGCTTGTCGGTACTGTCTGAATTTTTCATTAATTATAATTTGTTTTTTCGTTTATCTTCTTTTTTCTGTTACACATTTATTCGTTTATTTAGTTATTATTTTTATTTTTTAATTTTAATTTTATTTTGATATATTTTTTATCTTTATTTTATTTTTTTTATTTTTACTCTTATTTTATTCTTATTCTTATTTTTTTTTTTTCCCCGTCAGTGGCCGTCCTTATTGGTCCAGGTGTTTTATATTAACTTCTGATGATGTCAGATTATGGAGGAACCTGATTTGTGGGTGTGGGTTAACCTACCTATTTAGGATTGTCTCTCTCATTGTTTGCCAAGATAACCTGATGAAGGTCTGCGTACCGAAACGTTGTGATTAAAGTTCTCTTTTCGCAAATGAGGCAAGCAGTGTGTGGGAGTCTTTGTTCTGTATTTGCCAGCCTTTGGTCTTCTCCTACACACCTGCTGACTTACAGGTGTGCAATAGGCTCACCTAGTGACCCAACTTCTTAACTCCCATAACAATCCCAATTATTTCATTCACAATTACAACTCCTTTGCAAACATCCTTTACATCTGTCCAATGGAGATGATACCCAGGAAACAGGGGTGGGTGTAGGTGGGGGGATTTCAGATCATCGAAAGCTGACATATTGCATGATTGCATTGCTTTTCTATTGTGTGATTTGTCTGTCTTGATGTCTGTGATTTTATATTGGGATTGCTGAGTTCCTGTCTGCACAAGACATTTACCTTCTGGTACTAATAAAGAAACCTTGAACCTTGAAATTGCACAAAAAATTAACTTTTTTTTTTTTTTTTTTGCTCCATCTTCTCACTTGAGGTACCTGAAATACAGTTAGGTCCATAATTTTTTGGACAGTGACACAATATTCATCATCCTGCCCTTGTACACCACCGCAGTGGATTTCAAAGGGAGTAATCAAGACATGATTGAAGTGCAGACTTTCAGCTTTAGTTGAGGAGTTGAACAACAGACAGTTGTTGAATTACAGACAGTTTTATACATTGTCACCCCATTTTCAGAGGCTCAAAAGTAATTGGACACTTGACAAAAAAAGCAGTTTCACTGCCTTATATGGCCTTTTTGCCTCTTTATTCCATAACAGAATAAGAAAATAAAAGGTCAGGAGTTCATTCCAAGCCTTTGCATTTGCATTTGGTAGCTAAATATCAGAACCCTCCACATGTGATCCAAAGAGGTGTCTATGCAGGTGAAGGAGGCCATCATCAGGCTCAAAGAGCAAAAAAAATATATCAGACAGATAGCAACAACATTAGGAGTATCCAAATCAACGCTTTGGTGTATCCTGAAAAAGAAGAAATGCACTGGTGAGCTCAGCAACACCAAAAAGCCTGGAAGACCACAGAAGACATCTGAAGTGGATAACCAAAGAATTCTTTCACTGGTGAAGAAAAACCCATTCGCAACATCTAAGGAAGTCAAAAACACTCTGGATGAGGTCAGCATATCATTGTCCAAATCGACAGTCAAGAGACGTTTAACAGAAAACAAATACAGAGGGTATACAGCACTAAAAACCACTGGTGTCACTCGAGAACGGGGAGGCCAGATTAGACTTTGCAAATAAGATCTAAAAAAGCCTGACCAATTCTGGAACAAGGTTCTCTGGACAGATGAAATGAAGATTTAACCGGTACCAGAATGATGAAAAGAAAAAAGTGTGGAGAATGAAAGGAACAGCTCATGACCCAAAACAGAGCACATCATCTGTCCAGCATGGTGGAGGCAGTGTTGTGACATGGGTATGTATGGCTGCCAGTGGAACTGGGTCATTAGTGTTTATTGATGATGTGACTGCTGATGGAAATCGCAGGATGAATTCTGATGTTTATAGAGCTATACTGTCTGCTCAGATTCTGCAAAATGGCTTGCAAAATAGTTTGGCCATGTAAAATGTGGATAAACTGTAGCAAACAGGTCAAATATTCAAAATCAGTGGTATGGCCCTTTAATGTTAGTCCACCTTTTTTCCTCATGTCAATATGGCAAAAATGCCATAAAAAACGTATGGGCAATAGCAATATTCTTCCAGGGATCCCAGCTCCTCTAACTACAGCGATAATAAGTGGACATGCACGCGGTACTTTTTGTTATGTAAATTACATGTCTGTTCATTTCTTCTTGCTCACTTCTTTGCAAATACAATTAAGAGACGAAGGCGGTCTTTCCAAGACAAACTGTCATTATCACACTTATGTGAAATGTTCCAGACCCAGCACACAGAGAGGAGCATGAACCAACACACGCGCTTCCCAAAGCTTACACAAGCAGCAGCAGCTCGACGGAAACTAGCTGGCTGCGCTATGTATTTTCAGTACTTACATTTTGAAGACATTCAAGCACTTTCGTCATGAAATCCTTCTGGCATTCATATGGAGTGAAGGGAAACTTGACGGTCACTCCGTTCAGAGTCAGTGAAGGCATTGTGTCTCGCAGTTATCTGGGTTAAACTAACTAGCAAAAAGTTGAGTGAACGACGCCAGTGTCACTTCTCATCTATAGCTGTGTACGAGGTGGCTGACATGATGCTAACTGTTGGCAGCATGCAGCTCTCTGGGTCCGGCACAAGCTTCAGTCTTGGCGCCAGCTTTGAGCTCTCAGTGTTGCGCACATGCGCACTGAGCCGCATGCGCGAGCATAGGACATGCCACTGCCAGTCCTGTGTCAGGCCCCACGGTAATGTCTACTGCTGCTACTACTGCAAGTCACTGCTGCTGCTGCTCAGATTCTTGTTCTTGTTCTTGTTCTTGTGTTCTTGTGTTCTTGTGTTCTTGTGTTCTTGTGTTCTTGTTGTTGTTGTTGTTGTTCTTTTTGTTTTTCTTCTTCTTCTTCTTCTTCTTTAATTTATTGGTGGATTGCAAACCAGCTTTAGTGCCCCTACCGCCACCTACTGTATCGGAGTGGATATAATCACGTTACAGTGTTGACTCAATTTTTTATTTATTTTTAAGTAAGCTATTATTTATTTCAAATCATGAGCATACAGAGAAGACAACAGCGTCGCTTACAGACAGATGAAGCAATAAGACAAGAAAACAAAAACTGCGCAATGAAGGAAAATACAGCAAAAACAAAACAAAAGAGAAGAATATATATCACGCGAGTGTATGACATCAAACTCATGTAAAAACTTTGAAAATATTTCATAGTCATTGCTGCAACTTTGTTTTGAGAGGACGCAACCGGTGAGAGTGTCGTTCCAATACCTTAGTGAATACAAAGAATTTCGTTTCGTTTCGGGTTTTTTTTTTGTTTGTTTGTTTGTTTTGTTTTTTGCTTGTAAATTTACATTTATGAGTGTGGAATCTGGCAGGACGTTTCTATAGAAACGCAGCGAGCAAAAATAATTTTTGGTATACCTGAACCTAAAAGTAGCATAGACTTTTTTAAAATTTATTTTGCAAAGACCGTGATTTTGGATGCATATCTGACCTTTTGCCGTTCACATTTTCGCACTTTGCAAACGTCCATACGTTTGGATGAGTTTAATACTTGCACAAATTTCACTCCATGGAGGTGCACAATCCAGAGCTGCTGCGGGTCGCTGCGTACGCTTGCGCAGCTGTGCGCAGCAGTGAACACCACCAACTACTCCCGGCTATTGGCTAGCTTGTTAGCAGATCAAAATTAGCTACTTCGCTTGCAACCCAGTGCATTACTATTTGGACAAGGAACGATATTTCACAAACATTATATTTCCAAGAAAGGGGTTAAGGTAAGATACCTTCCGAAATTTGATGTGAATATTAACCGTGCTGGGCGCACAGAAGTCCTGAAGTAGCTATGAGCTGTATGCCGAGGCAAACCAAACTGCATCCAAAACTCTGCAACTCTAATGGAACGCTTCTCGCCATTATTGGAAAATATACCTGAGACAGCTGTTCAAGATATTTTACATGGTGGTGAAATTGAGTTTTCAACCCCGGGTACACACAGTACACCTAGCATCATTAATGAAAATACAGTTTGAGCTCTGAATATTATTTGTGATGTTCCCCCAGTCTTGGACGAAAACATCACAATGGAGGGCGGCAGCGCGTAGCGTTAAGTGAAACCATTCTTAGGTTGAGATTTTATCGATATGAAGTGGTTCTTGGCATGTTATCAAATGCCGCATATTACGTATGTCCATTGTGATTCAAAGTCTCGAGTCTGTTCGAGAGGGTTCTCAATTTATTTAAATTTAATTTCATAACCGAGGCCACATCAAATTGATATAGTTTTTGTAACGGAGTTTCGTGTGTACATCAGTTCGTAAATGGCTCGGAGCTTCACGGATTTGTCTATGAGCTGCGAATATGCACCCGTCCTGTTAAGCAGCCCTTGAGACTGTGTGGATGTCTGCGCTCAGTGTGCTGTCCTGTGTAGTGTACGGTGCATTACCGCGTCTGCAAGATAAGTGTCAGGCTACTGGGCCATTCGAGACAACGTTTGTTATGAGTGGAGAAAGATGGTCGTCACACACTGTAATTATTAAAAGCTAATAACTTCAGCTAACAAATTCCCGCAAATGAAGATTTAATGTGTAATACATTTATTTAGGATCTGTCATCTAAGGTTCAAAGTTGGATAGTCTCCAGGTTTAGGAGCGTCAGTACAGGAGTAAGGGGACGCAGTGATGAAGCATTCACAAACATGCGAAGGATCATACAGTATCAAAGCTATTAAAGCTATTATAGGTCCCAGAAAAATTATATTGCCAAACTTTATCCAGAATAAAATGTACATCAGAACCAAATGTCTGTGAAGATTCTCAGTCATCCAGGTACGTAAGTAAGGTACAGCAAGTCAACTGGATTTAAAGTAGATTTCAGCTTCTCCTCCAAGAAGCTTCTTCAGTTCTGGTAGACTGGCAAAACTACCAGGTATTTAACCTCTGTGGGGTCGTCGATACCACTGTGTGAAAGTGCCCGTGTTGTATATGGGACACCACCTAGCCTACCCCCCATATACAACACGGTCCTTTCATCTCTCCCCAGGAGATTGAAACACCCATCTAATTTGACCTCATGGGACAACAATCGACCACACTGACATCATGTGACCCTCATGACATCATGTGACCCTAACACCTCTCGACAAGAATCGTTAACACCTATGGGCACTTTCACACAGTGGTATCGACGACCTTAACAACGACCGCACTACCTGGTAGTTTTGCCTGTCTACCAGAACTGAAGAAGCTTCTTGGAGGAGAAACGAAATGTCTTCTGAAATCTACTTAAAGTCCAGTTGACTTGATCAGAACCAAATTTTGTAAATAATTAAATAAACAATACCAGTAAAAAAATTAAGAAAAAAGTTTAGCCTAAATATACAATATTTAAGAATTACTACTAAGTAAATTTTTGTCAAAGTAATACGACTAATGTGAGTTTTTTTACATAAGATTTTTCGAAAGTCATAAGTCACTTTTGACTCTATAGCAATAAATCATCACATATATATGCATAGAGAGACAGTTGGATAGACACAGTATATGTAAAATATATGGCTACATACTTAATCAAAACAGTATCAAACTTCAATATGGATAGGTGCAATATCCAAAATGCAGCAGTTGCAATTTTTGGATAAAGGTTAAATGTGACAGCATAGCATTATAAATGAAGTATTGTGGGGCTACAGAGATGCCCTGGCCTACAAATTATATCCTCCAAACAGCAAAAATATGATGGTTTGGCGCATACCCAAGCAAGAGTAACATCATCCTCGTTTTACAATTTTTTGCAGTTAAAATGAAAATTATGATGCAGCAACATCACTGTCACTTAAAAAAGCAAATATTATCACAATTGCAATATCTGTCAAAATAATGGCAGTATGATTTTTTTTTAACCATGTCATGAAGCCCTAAAACATATTTACAGAGATTCAACTATGTAACAAAAGACAGAATGCATAAAACATAATGTGTATATTAGGCCTAGTTGTTACTGGTGTCACAACATCACCGGTCTGTCCAGCAGCTGCATAAAGCCTTGCGTGAAGCCCAGCTCTAGCCCGGTTTGGTCCAAGGATACACAAGCAAATGGGCCTAGTCTAACATAATGTTGAGCCTATTGCATTTATCACTTGTGGGACTCAGTGATAATCTGTTGGAATCAAGTGACCTGACCCTATATGCTGCAGTGACATTTGCTTCATCATATTTATTTACATCCATCAGATAGCTCTGACAGTGACCATGAGAGGGGCTATAACTAACATACAAAAGAGAGAGAACTTGCAAAAAATTACAGAAAAACTGTATTTATAATTATGAAATATTATGCATTAGGGTTGTCACGATACTAAAATATCAAACTTGATATCAATACCCAGGAAAATATTCGATACTCGATGCCATTTTCGATACCGCGGGGATAAAAAAAATGACAAAAATTTAAAAGGCATAAAAAATATTTTTATTAAAATTAAAACTCAAAAATAGCCTTTTCAATCAAAAAAAAATCACATTTTGTTTTCACTCTGTGCAAATTGCAAAGATAACCCAAATAACATCAGAATTTAACAACATTTTAATAGGCTTTACACAATCAGGATTTTTGGGGCCAATCACCGATCAGGGAGTTTAAATAAACCGATCACCGATCCAATCACATGAGGGAGCAATATGTCTATTTAAATAACTTGTTAATTTACTGTATATACTTATGTAGCATTTACTGAGTATCAACAAAAGTATTCTCAAGCATTTTTTGCCAGTGTTTAACAATCTTTGCCATGCCCCAAACTGACAGAGATGCAAGCGTAAAACATCAATGACCTCTAGAGGGCATTCAAGGACTGGCCAGACATAAGTTCAAAGTTCAGTCAGGGGTCCGTTTCACGAAGCAGGTTCAACAAACGCCTTTACCCTGAATTCTGAGTTGATCTACTCTGAGATATGAAACTCTGAGTTTTTGGTTCCAGAACAGCTGATTTGAGTTCGTTTTATCAACTCGGAGTAGTTTCACCTAGAGTTAAGCGTGTGCACCACAGCTATAAAAAGACAGCGTCAATGGTAAGGCTGAGCAATTTTATCGATTCTGCGACATATATCGATATTTTGTTTCCCCAGAAAGTATTGATTTTTTAGCCGCAAGTATTGATACATTAAGCCCCATTCAAATCCCCCGTGTCAGTGCGCTACAGCAGCGCACTAACATAGATTGTGTGACAAAGCGAAGAGTTGCCACTCCGGTCTATTTTCACTGGCTAACAGCAGCACACTGGCTTAGCTTGTCTATTCAGAGAAGCGGTATCACTTCGGCTTATTTTTCAATCTATGTTATCACATGCATACTGCTGCTCATTCATTGGTAGCTGAATTGTTAGGTCTGTTTGATAAGTAATTTACATTTTTAATATAATAATAATAATAATAATAATTTAACATATTGTTAAATTATTGGAGTCAAGAAGGAGTCGTGAATATCGTGTATCGTATCGTATCGTATCGTGAGATTAGTGTATCGCTACAGCCCTAGTCAATGGAGCCCCGATTTGACGATTCACCATGGCAACGGAGAAGCGTCGGGCTGCGTTTTTCACCCCAGTTGAATTGGAAATCTTAATGCATTCATAGAGTGAGTTTGAACATGTTTAAAAAAATAATAATAATAGTAGTAATAGTAATAGTAATAATAGTAAAAAATGCAACACCGCTGCAGCGGCAAAGGAGAGGGAGACGGCGTGGAGAACACTGCTGCTCGGGTCAATGCGTAAGTTTAAATGTAGTCCGTTGCAATCACAATAATGGCTATTACAGGGGAAAACTGATTGAATGGTAGCCTATTAATTCATTTCATTTAGGTGCAATCCCACAGGGGAGAAGCACACTTGGCAGCAGCTTAAGATGAAATATAAAAACAGTAAGACCTCAGCATAATCTCATGCGTGGTCTTATAACCATCTCCCAACAAATATTTAATTCTCTGCGCAGTAACACTGCACCTTCATCCATGGGATCGTTGTCGAAGGGACATGCCATGTTAGTGAAAAAAAGTCGCCACCTAACTACTAATGGACTGGTCTTGCCCTCCTGCAGCTGCACTGGCCATTTTTGCAAACAACAAGCCGAGTCGCTGGAGCTCTGCCTACCGGGTGCTGTTTGGCCTGCGGCGCTGCCTGTCGGGTGCGCGTGGCGCGCTCGTGCACTGTAGTATCGATACTTTGGCAAATTAATATCGTATCCAGATAAGGCCTTTTAGTATTGATATTTTTCGGAGTACCGATATTTTTGACAACCCTACCTCTACGCAACATCCCAACTAGAGTAAGATCTGCCCCCGGGCCCAAGCAAGTATCCCAACCCTCTATTTGCTTAGATCCTGGTGCATTAGCTTGCTCCTGGTATTCATAATTGGCCTACATTCTGCGCATCCCAAAATGAGCATTTTGACAGATGCAGTGTTGACACTCCAGGTACAGACTGGTTATCCTTCCACTGACATTACACTCTGTTGTCATAACATAACAATTTCAGCCATTTTTTTTCCTTGCCATTCATTCACTCTGACATGCATTAGCTTCGTTTCTGTTTGTTTGTTGTTGTTTGTCCTGTTCATTTCCATGTCGTAGTTAGTTGTGTATTATTATTAGTTGTAGTAATAAAGTGTGTTTAAATTCACATCAGCTGTTCGAGTGTTTTGTGAATGGAAATCTTGATCCCTGATCCCTGTACCACTACTGCTTGCACCACTTAAAGTAACACTTTTCAAGATGTGCTGCAAACACAAAGCTACACACAGTATAGTCCAGTCATTTTAAGAAAAAAACCTAGGACAAATTGCAAGAGAAGCAAACTCAACTGATTTGTATCCTCAGTATGTCCTGAGTGAGGGAAAAAAAGTCCCAAGGAATCCCATTGGTGGAAAGTTTTGAAAATCACTTATATATGACCATGTAATACCAAAAAACACCCTTTTTAAATCACACAGGTGAAAGGGGTTCAAAATTTTACTTTCAGATATCACTATATTCTGATATTCTGTTAACACATGCATATCACACATTATCTGATTTGATATGCACTAATTGGAATTAATGCCATAACAGATATTTAAACAGTGAATTAAAAGGTTACTATATATATAGTAACCTTTTAATTGACCATTTTAATATCTGTTCTGGCATTTATTCCTTATATTCCTTATTAGCGAATATCAAATCAGATAATGTGTGATATGCATGTGTAAACAGAATAATTCAAAGAACTTGTAATTGACTTTTTTTCTTGTCTTTGTGTGTGTAATCAACTTGTGAATTTTTATAGTGATATCTGAAAGTAAAATTTTGAACCCCTTTCCCCTGTTTGTTAAAAAGGGTGTTTTTTGGTATTATATGGTCATATATAGGTGATTTTCAAAACTTTCCACCAATGGGATTCCTTGGGACTTTTTTCCCCTCACTCAGGACATACTGAGGATACAAAATCAGTTGAGTTTGCTTCTCTCGCAATTTGTCCTAGGTTGACCCCAATTTTGGCCTAAAATTACTGGACTAGTAGTGCTGCGGGAGGCAATTAGCCAATGGAAAGCTTGAACTCACTGTCAATAGGACAATATGATCTTCTCATCTAGGAAAAAATATTTTGTGCTAGCCAGTGTGTTTACCATAGCATACACACTTAACAGAGAATCACTGCTGTATTTTAGGCGTGATATTTTGCCATATTTTAAAAATGCTCTGATATTTCTTTGGGGAGCATAAAAACGCAAGAATGACACTGAATGGGCACATGCCCCAGTAAACAAGGTCTAACAACGCCTCTGCTCCTCTCTTCTCTCTCTTTATGCCAGCTCAAAGGAACTTGACTCATACTTTTTTATCATGCACGTATCCTGTACGCTGACAGTGCCATGTAGCTGACAATAAATGCTCTGCTATTGCTAGTGTAAAGTGGCTGTGAAATAAACGGAACACTGCCAGAGCTGTATCATCATATTGCTCACTCCTGCTATGCTTCTCATGTGAAAGTCTACTGCAAATTATAAACTTCAACAGTTACTACACATTCTAATACAGCCTCTTAAATAGCTACTGTATAAACATATTTTGATTTATTTGTTGCTAGTTAAACTTTAATACCATAGATCATGAGTCTTCAACTGGCAGACCGTGGTCCACATCCGGAACCAGAAAGAGTCCAGTCCGAACCCAAGCCCTATAGCTAAAACCAATTAGTTTTTTCTCTCTTGCTCTCTCGCAGTGCAGAAAACTGCATGTGCTGCTTCGGGTAGTGCATTACGTCACTTGTTTACTATATGGCGCGATGCTAGCCAATCAAATCAGACCTCTGAAACGACGCTAGCCAATCAAATCAGACCTCTGACTCGACACACATGGTCACGAAGCTTACCGAGTATTTCCGAAGTTGATTACTGACCACTACTGCATGACAAGGCCGAGCACTGACTCTGCAGCTCCCCGTGTGCTCTGGGGGTCCGTTTCACAAAGCAGGTTTAGTGAAAACTCTGAGTCTGTTAACCCTGAAATCAGGGAAACTCTGAGTTTTCCATTTCACACGTTTCACCTGCTAACATTGGCAAGTTTGATCCATGCCCAAGCACGTTTGCCCCAAAAATCCGGATTCTTTGACCAGTGTGATCGCTCTGTATTGTGCTTGAATACAGTACTGTGCTTCTGCACAGTACGGGTGCATACATGAGCACATGCACGGTCACGCATGCAGTGCGTGGACGTAAATCATGCAATTTTCCTGCTGCCTCTGAAAAATTGTGTAATGCTAGCAGTGCGATTACCGGCGAATGGCGAGAGGGGCAATGCGCAATCAATAATCAACCATGTTGTCTGTGTCGCTGTCCGTTGCGCTGCTGCAACCGCGTATAAACAAAAGTCGATTTATAATAACAATACGGCAGTCTGTGTGCACGGAGATCCGGCAGACCTGGTGCACCGGCCGGCACCGGTCTGCCGGATCTTACAGGTGCCACTCCGGCTGTCAGTTGGACCTTTCTTATCTGAAGAAGGAGGAAGTTACCTCCAAAACTGTCAAGGTAAATAAACATACCATGCCTGATTAAAAGGAACAAAAACGTCTTTTAGTTAAAAGGAAGACATGATGAATGTATTTGAACTACATTGACGTATGATGATGTCGGGCCATGCCTGTTGTCGTATTTCAACATGATGACGTGCATACCGGGGGCAATCGCGTTTGGACGCATTTGGGCTTTAGGTAATGTGAGCGCAGGCCAGCCAGGGACTGGGGAGGGGGGTGGGATTTGGCTTTAGCACGATACGGGGCCAAACTTGCCAATGTGAGCAGGTCCTGAAATGACAAGTCCAAAGCATTCATTTTAAAGATACCTCAATCTTGGTGATGGATTTGGGGCATGTGTGTCTGAGTTAATGGGAATGAGCCAAATGTCTTTTTATTTTTTTATACCATAAGTGTTGCAGTATAGGGGCATGGATGAAGTGCACAGAATAGAGGCACTGTGAATAAGCTGAACACACAACATGGCAATTTTTGGCTCCACCACTTCTTAAGTGAATCCGGGGCTCCTGGTAACAATAAACATGTCATGTTCTAAAATGAGGAAAATAGATAGCGAAAATTAAGCACCCCTTTTGTCCCTTTTAAATGTGAAATCCATCTTAAATGTGGTCTCAATAAATATTGTTGAAAATTTATTGAAATGTAGTGTACTTTCTTTGATTATAAAGTACTGTACTGCTGAAGTGATTGATATTTCAAATGAGTATTTCACAGTAAAATTACAACAAATGCAATAATTCGATAGGAATATTCAAGGAAAAACATCAATTGAGGGAATAAAAAACATGCATATTCACCGGACCCAGGCCTGTGGCCATTTTGTCAAAGTGGACCTCTTGGAATTTTACTTGATGACCCCTGCCATAGATCAAATATATTTACCCCAGTAAAATCATCAAAACTTACTTGACTGAATGTAGTTTGTGTGCTTAAATGAATAAGTGTGGCTTCAATAGTTCTGCTGTAGTGTGCAGGATTCTAGAAATAATTTGTGCATGTGATGGAGGAATGCACAGTGCTGAATTTGCATTAAGTCTGGTTGTTTTCTCTTCAGCTACATTTAATTTCCCTGTTATAGGCAAACCTGCAATTTTGCTAATTTCCAGTTTATTCCTGTTAATCCCATATATTCCCCTTAATTCCCATGTAACGTTTCCTTTGAAAATTCCCAGAATTTTGGAACCCTAGTGATTACACACTACTACATACAATATCACATATACTGGTGGTGAGGATTACTACTAATTTTTCTTGCCCACACAGCTGTCACTTGAGGTTTAGGCGACTTGGCAACAATACAATTTCAGTTTACATCATTTGTTGTAAAATGGCATGGAATTTGCGTGTTATCAGCCAGCAGTTGGGTAAAGAATTGTGTGTGAGAGATAGGTGCATGTGCGTGTGTGTTTAACTAAACAATAAACTAGCATTTCACAAAGTAACTACTGATCTTAATCCAGAGGTCAAGAAAAAAATGATCACCCTGTGATGTGTTTGGCGCGCGCGTTTGAGTGTGTGTGTGTGTGTGTGTGTGTGTGTGTGTGTGTGTGTGTGTGTGTGTGTGTGTGTGTGTAACGTCATTATAGCTGATTTAAAGGTTGCATAATCATATAATACAGTCTCACATACCCTCACAGGCCAGGTAAAACGGGGGTCAATTCTAACTAATAGACACCAATGGACAAATGATTGATTCGTATAAAAATCGTATATTACCGACATAGCTGTCGACATTAATGCCCCTTCTTTCATTCTGGGCTTTACTCTGCAATGTTGTAACGGGAGAAGCTGGCCCAAACACAAATCAGTCTCCCGACATTGGAGGCTGGCTAGCGTTCGTTAGCTTGCAGGCTAACATCTACATAACTTGTTCCCATTTCAGACGCCCAGCGAGACAAGCTGCTGTACTGCTCTGTTTAGGGAATAGATAGCAGTAACCGTGTTCTCAAGAAATGGACAGTTTTCAACATATTTAGCTCTATCTCTCCATCTGGAACAACAACATATTACACAGCTCATAGGTTAACAGCGACCTACAACAATTAGCGTTAGGTAGCTCTGCTATGCACCAACTTAAGCGTCGATGACCACACTGAATCAGTTTAGTTCTGTTTCACACCAGTCTGTAAACTCAAACAATATGGCAATACCACCAGCCTCTATTTAGCCTTTAATAATTAATAATGCGTTTAAGAATGGATGCAAGAAATGCGATATGCAGTTTATCGTCTTTGTGAACAGATAAAAACAGTAACATCAAGTTGAATTGTCTTTCAACAATTAAGGTAACACTGCCCGAATCTACTGAGTGTCTGCATTTGGCTGTGTGCACTCTAAATATGAAAACGTAAAGGCTTGTGTACTCACATTAACCACGCCTCGATGAAAAAAATCAGATCCAGTGAGAGTAAGGCATTGGTTTCGATGATAAAGACATAATATCGCTCTAACAGTCGTTTAAGTTCGTCTATGTCTCTGCTTGACTGACTGGTTTTGGAAGAAAGGCTGAAAACTGCACAGAATACAAGAACCAATGGCTTTGACTTTTATGTGACTGACGTCTTTCCGGCCAATCGTCTCTGTCAACGTGATGTCGAGTTGGCTCCTAGACCAATAAGAGGAGGGATGTATGAAAACTAGGCGGTTCTTGGCGGTTTCACAGAACGCAATTGACCTTTTCTCAGAGATTTTTATGCAAAACTTAAGACCCGACCAATAAACGGAATCCACTCCAAGTAGGAGGTGTTTTTGACAGCGGAATCAGCCTATCAGCTAAAATCAACAGTAGGTATCGATAGTGGCAGCAAAACAATAGCACGCTGATAAATGTCACGTTTATTATCATTAACTGCAGAATAAAAAAAAAATAAAAAGGATTCAAAGTAATATTGGCACTAAGCAAAATTCAAATCAAACTAAACATTTTCAAACAGTCTGGAAACTAACTGAAACTAAACTAAATTGAAAACAAAAATTAAAAATGAAATAAAAATAAAAACTAATAACAAATACAAAACTATAATAACTCTGATACACTGCAGAGATTTTAAAGCCGTCTGTTGTTGAATCATAAAAAATTAAAAACTGATTGTCTTTATGCTCAAAACACTCCATCAGAATATCAAACAAGGAAAAGAAGAACATTATAAAGCTGAAATGAGTAAACAGGTGGTAAGATGAGCACATCATTTAGTTTAATTTGATGAAAAGGAATAGCGGTTTACTTGATGTGAGGTTTACATAACAGTTTACTCTAAACTAATTGTTTTGTTGTAAGTTAACTTCAAGGAATGATTTATAAGCCACTCTTGCCCCCTTGTGTATGTTAAGCAGTGGTATAACTGCTGCGCAGTGTAGGTTAATGCAGGGCTGTTTTTATTATAATTGCCGAAGGGCAAAGACTTTATCCCCTACTGGGGGCTCTGGGTGCGTCCTTCCTACCCTAGATTTTCATGCATTAATCCAACAAATGTGAATCTGTGCTTAACTACAAGACAAAATGTATCCACATGTCTGTTTCAAACTTGTTTCCTTTCTTCTTAGGTACTATTCGCTGTCAATTTTTTTTTCAAAGCATTTGCTGTCCTTATGACATCTCTGCCATTTTTCTTGTTTTTTGTTTTTGTTTGTTCTATTTTTCAATGGAAAAGAGTGCAAAAAGACTATTTTGACCCACTGCTTGCGTCAACCATGTATGTGACATCTCAGTGCACTTTATCCTTGTTAATCAAAAGAAATACAGACAGTAAAAAATAAAAAAAGTTGTGTGATGTATAATGTGTTTATTTGTACACCTGTATGGAAGCAGCATCTGCACTTATGTTTTTTCTCTTAGTTATTCAGGTTCTTCCTTTATCAGATTTGTCACCTGTCTGTGTGTGTGTGTGTGTGTGTGTGTGTGTGTGTGTGTGTGTGTGTGTGTGTGTGTGTGTGTGTGTGTGTGTGCATTTGCGTGTGCATGTGTGTGCTTCTCTGTGAATGTATGTGTGTATACATAATCATTTACTAATGATTTGTTCATGAATATTTCATAGTTAACTTATCATTTGTGTAAGACTTACAACATATTTAGGATATGTTAAAATAGTATTAACTGTGGTAGAAAACAGCAAGGTTCTGGTCAACTCTCAGAGTGAATAGATCTCAGGAGACTACGCAAAGGATCTTTATTGATGTTCAGCAGAGGAGAACAGAGAATGAGCAGTACAGTTGCAAACACTGTGTAGTACCACACCAATTCTGAAGGCTGCTCAACAGAATGCCTTATTTATAGGAGATAACCATACCTATGTATGATAGAGGTCAATAGCTCTGTGTTCATGAAAGGCATCGATCTGCCTTGCCTTGTCTCCCTACATCTGGAATGCTCCAGACTCCAGGTAGCATAGAGACAGTATGTATTATCAGTGCAACTTTCAGTGTCGGTACAAAGACAGAGAGCACCTCAAAGGTCTTAAAACCCAAATGTGGCCTACAGCTACATGGCCTGACCATACCTATGGATCACATCAATGAGGAAAAATTCCTTCACATTAAGTAATAATTTACAAAGGTTTGTTAATGTTTTGTTCATGATGTGTTCATCATTAACTAATCACTTACAAATGACTTACTAGTGATTGTTATTATAAAGTGATACAGAATTGTTAAATGTATTTACACATTCTAATACATTTATGCAGTTCATCATATTTCTATCCAGTTCTGGAAAGCTGGGTTATATCGGGAATGCCAACACTGCTGCCATTCACTTGCAAAAACAAGACTAAAAACATTTCCTTACTCTATCACACACACAGATTACCTACAATACCACCTTTTTAAAGGGGCAAGGCTTGGCTAATAACACATGAAGCCTTATTAAGATACTCCATTATATGTATATATTCTGTAATCCTGTTTCATTTTATGGATATTATAGTGTGTGGCTGTTAATTGCACAAACTTCTCCTAAGAAACTCACTTATTACTGCTTTATTGAAACATGACTCAGCCACATTGTCAGCAAGTCCTTAATGTCAGTAGCAGGGGTATAGAATAGGATCCGGCATGGCGCCGGACTGCTATCTGCCCTGTCATTGCCACCAAGTGGTCAGGTGTGTGAATTGTAATCTGTCAAAATGACAGATGTGTTAAGCTGAGGCTTACAAACAAACTGAACCCACAATGTGGAGTCGGTGATACGATCAAAAAGCACTTTAATAAAGGCTTGCTGACACAAAATAGACAAAGACAATGGAAATCCAACGGTGAGGCTGGGCGCGACAGGCAGGGCCAGGGAAGGCAGGCTGGGCAAAGCGGAACTGGCAGGGCAAGGAGAGGCAGACAGGGCACGGAGGAGCAGACTGGGTCTCGAGGCACAGGGAAAAAATCCAAGGTTATAAAAATACAGAGCAAGGGAATTAGCAAAGGTTTTCCAAGGAGCTGAGTAGTTACCACGCATGGCAAACGACGAACTGGCGGAGAATGGAGGTCTGAACCGGGGTAATATACTGTAGCAGGGTGGAGATAATTGGATATGCAGACCAGGTGCGTGAAGGGACAGGTAAGGGAGATGAGCCTGCCACGCCCAGCCTGCAAATTAGGAAGACAATACAACACAAGGGGAGGGGAAAACAGAGGGAAAAACACACACACACCAAGACAGGAGGGAGGCGGCACCTACCAAGATGGCCTTTAAAAAAAAAACCCATCAATGATGGAAAATATTCGGTTAACACGACCTCTGCTTGCAACTATGCCTGGTTATAATGTAATTAGGAAAGAGAGGGAAAAAGGCAAATGTGGGGGGGGGTTTACTCTATATAACACCTTAACCTGCAGACAGTTAGAACTGCCAGCGAATATTATGTTTGATTGTGTTGGCGTAGAAATAAGCTTATCTCCAGAAATGTCTTTTATCTTATTGTGCCTGTATCGGCAACCCAGTGCCAAAGTAGAGTTTTATGACCATCTAAAAACCGTGCTGAACTCATGCGACTCCAACAAAGACATAATTTTATTTGGCGATTTTAACATCAACTGGGACGACAAAAAGGATAGAAGTAACCTCAAACGAACCACAGATTACTATAATCTAGTGCAACTCATAGAAAAGCCAACCAGAATAACGAACGTCTCCCAGACTAGAATTGATTTAGTGTTTACTAACAAGCCAGACAGAATTCCCAAGACATTTAATTTCCTGACTGATCTATCAGACCACAATTGTATTTTCTTTTCTAGAACTGCTTTTTCACTGAAAAGGTTAAGAGCTTATTGGATAAGAACCCTTGTGTAAGAGCTGTATTTCTTGATCTCAAGAGGGCCTTTGACACTGTCAACCATCAGGTTCTATTGACTAAGCTCTCTTACTTCAACTTCTCCACTGATGCACTGTCATGGTTTAAGCCATACTTTTCAAGTAGAATACAGTGTGTTACTGTAGGCGGTGTTAAATCTACCTACCTTAGCAGCCATGTTGGTGTCCCTCAGGGCTCCATTTTAGGGCCTCTACTATTTTCTCTGTATATTAACGACCTTCCAGATGTTTGCCCTGACTTCAATGTACTGATGTACGCTGATGATGCCGCTATCGTTACACATGGTAAGGTTACCATGATGATAGCATCAAAGCTCACTGGTGCACTGGCCAGGGTTCAAGTCTGGTTACGAGACTCATGTCTCATGCTCAGTACAAAGAAAACAGTTTGCATGATGTTCACCAAGCGACCAACCAAGTTGAGCAGATCTTGTGTTTTCCTGGAGGGCGAAGAATTGGACCTCATTGGTACCTCATTTCAAGTATCTTGGGGTTGTACTGGACTCCAATCTCACATTCAAAAAACACATCAAAAAGATGTTCAATACAGTCAAGTTCAGCATTCAGAACCTGAAACAAATCAGGCCTTTCATTACAACTGAGGTGGCTAAATCCTACCTCCACTGTATGATTCTCTCTCACATAGATTACTGCTCCATTGTTTGGTCGTTCACTGGTATCTCTGTACTCAAACCCCTAGAACAGCTCCTTAAAAAAGCCATCAACGTTTTTGACAAAAAAAAAAAATAAAAACACAGTCATATCATCATTGTGCTATTTTAGTGAAATGCCATCTCCTCAGCTTTGACAACTTCAGAAAATTCAAAAGCATTTGTCTGATCTATAAATGTTTACATGGACTTGCTCCGCCTCCTCTAGGGGAGTTTATTAGAAGGAGGAATAGCCAACTGAGCCCCAGGGCAGCCGCTGTGATTTCCAACCTAGGAAAACATCTGTTGCGCAAAACACTTGATCTGTCATGGGATGTCCCAGCTGGAACACAGTGCCATTGGCTATTAGGGAAAGCCCATTGTTCACCGCATTTAAAAGCCAACTTAAAACCTGGCTCAAAAGTAATCAAAACTGCTACCATTAGCCTTCAAATTTTTTTGCACATAGGACTATGCACCTTACTTAGAAAGTTCTAGCACTCTGAGAGTAGAGTAGCCCTGCCCTTGTATGTGTTTCATGTATGTGATGTGTGGTACCTGCACGATGACACATTGCCTGTTTATCCTGTCTGTATTGTCTGTAATGAGATTGTTGTAATGTGTGGTATTCTCCGCGAGGATACGTTACATGTTTCATTTTGTCTGTGTTGTTTGTTATGTGATTACGGTAATGTGTGGTATTCTACGCGATGACACATTACTGTATCTTATGTGATGACTGAATGTGATGACTGAATGCTCTGTATTTTATTGTTATTTATTTATTGGGGACTATGGATGGAAAGTAGCTTTAAGCTAACTATGGCATATTTACGTTTTTCTATATAGATTTCTCTGTATATGTAATTTCATGTCCATTAATGTGCACTGTCCCGTCATAATAATAAAGCTAAAAAATAAAAAATAAAAATTGAACCTACGTCCTTGGTCAGAAGTACTGTATTGATCACTGTTAGTACACTCACTGATACCAGCATTTGTATTAATTTGACTATTAGTTTGATTGTTATTGTGTTTACATTGTTAGTAACTGTATCAGAACTGATTACTATCACTATTATGCTCCGTATACATTACCAAAAAAACCCAGCTAAATTGTTAGTATTTGTTACAAACTAAACCAACCTATACGTATGTATCTGTATGTATTTGTCTGTATGTATCTATACATACAGATATTTCTGTCTGTTTAAGACCACACACCTACCTTTCATATATGCCATAATTGGGTCTACTGTATTTCTGTGCTGTATTAAGGACAAACCAGTCACTAAACTGTTATACGCTCCATTCTGTCTCCTGTCCAGTGTGTTCTGACTGACAACTCAGGGTGAGTGCTACCCTAAATAGTCATCAACCAGCTCTCACTATTTTTCAGCTATAAAGAAAAAGCAAAAGAGCAAAAACTTAAAATGTTGGAAGAGTAAACTCAGAAGCAGATTAAAGTCTAAGGGCTCTAGTTTCGCAGACCGGGTGAGGCGGGCGCTTTGCCAACTAGGTGTGGCCAGGTGGATTTTGCAAGTTTGGCATGCTGTGCACGCTGGTGCAAGTACTCCGCCATCCCTCCTACCAGCGGAAGGGAGGAGAGAAGGTGTGGAGTGGGTTTGACACAGCCAATTCACTTTAAACCAATCAAATGAGCCCCAGTCGTCGCCTTTAAAATGTGCTGCGCTAAGGCGTAATGAAAGTTTACACAGTTGACATGGAGGAAGAGAACAGCAGCAAGACACACTGAGGACAATGAGGCCAGTCTTGGCTGCTGGAATATTGCTGGAGCTACCTGCCATCCATCTATCCACCCATCCATCCATCCATGCATCTATCCTTACATTCATTTTCCTCATTCCCCTGTCTTTCCATTACCTACCTGCCTCGCATCTCTTTTTCCAGCTCTGTCACCATCTGTTAAAGTTATTGACTTTTACGAGCAAATATAAATTTAACTGTGAAGCCCCCATTTTTAATGAATGTTTTTACCTCAAATGATAATCCTTGCCATCTTCATAAATACATGTTTGTTTTGCAACTTTCGACTCCATCATTTACTGATGCAACAACACACTAGAGATTAAACAAAATCCGGTTTATGAAAGCTTTTACATTCGCTGTTCTAAACGCCCAGTGTCTGGCAAGGAACTGATTCAGTTTACATTTTTGATTTGTGTGGAATATTTATTTATATGGAAGAAGAAATGGGTAGTTAACCTGAGCAGCGCCAGACATCATGATTGGAAAAAAGACATCACCGTACTGGACACATTGTTTGACTGAAAGGTGATCAGGTTGGGTTTTCATTACGCATGCCAGATGGTGCCAATCTCCTTTGATCTGACATCAGATGTGACGGGACCAGTGTTAATTTTGACAGCCATTTTAATTTTAGTCTTAGTCTTAGTCTTCTTGACGAAAATGCTTATTAGTCTTAGTCACATTTTAGTCATTGCTATCCTTAATAGTTTTAGTCTAGTCTTAGTCGACGAAAATAAAATATTTTAGTCCAGTTTAAGTGTGTGTGTGTGTGTGTGTATATATATATATATACACTCCTGATCAAAATTTTAAGACCAGTTGAAGAATTGCAAGAATTTACATTTTGCATTGTTGGATCTTAAGAAGGTTCTAAGTAGAGCTTCAAAATGCAAAAAGAAGAAATGAGAGTGAGACAAAAAAAAAATTTGAAAAAGCAATTTATTGCAAACAACCATTAAACTGAAATAGGCTGTTCATCAGCTGATCAAAAGTTTAAGACCACAGCCTTTAAAACCCCAAATCTTCACAAAAATGTGGATTCAGTGTCATTTTCTGTCAGGTATCCACACTGTCATGACCTCCTGATGGCAAAGGCAAAAAAGCTTTCTGTCTTTGAACGCGGTCGGATTGTTGAGCTGCATAAGCAAGGCCTCTCGCAGCGTGCCATTGCTG
>OMLB01061951.1:0-13247 GCA_900302555.1 Myripristis jacobus
GGTTCTTGCCATAATATGAATTCTAACAGTTGTCAAATAGGGCTGTCAGCTGTGTACCAACCTGACTGCTGCACAACACAACTGATGGTCCCAACCCCATTAAGAAGGCAAGAAATTCCACAAATGAACCCTGACAAGGCACATCTGGGAAGTGAAAACCATTTCAGGTGACTACATCATGAAGCTGATTGAGAGAAGGCCAAGGGTTTGCAGCGCTGTCAACAAAGCAAAGGGTGGCTACTTTGAGGAATGTAAAATATAAAACATATTTAGAGTTATTTAACAATTTTTTCTTTGCTACATAATTCCATATATCTTGCTTCATATATTTGATGTCTTCAGTATGTATCTACAATGTAGAAAGTAGTAAAATTAAAGAAAAAACATTGAATGAGAAGGTGTGTCCAAACTTTTGACTGGTAGTGTATGTACATACTGAATAATAAAGTACAAGAAAATTAGCACAATAAGAAATGAATGAATGAATGAATGAATGGATAGATGAATGTACAACAGTCTTATTGAGCCTTCCACCCCCCTCACTTTTGGAACACTTGCTGTTGTGCACCTCAGTGTAAGACAGTGTAGTGCTGCCATCTAGTGGTTCTCTTTTTTGAACTCCATCACATCACCAGCTATGAGCACAAGTCCTGGTGATGAAAGGAGGCATTGGCTGGGTATTCAGTCATGTCAGTACATTTACTCTGATAACTGAAGCAAGACAAATCAAGTATATTGTCAGGATCAACGTGTGGATTGTAAGAGGGGTCAAACAAGCTACGGCTGTTCTGTGAGTGACAAAGGTGCTCAGGTTGGATGGATCTTTCTCTTCTATGATGGTGGGCTCTGAAGAAACATGAACTTGAACTTTTATAGAGAAACCAGGTGAGAGGATTCACCCACATCCGATCATGCATTTTGGAGGATTTAACAGCTAGTGTGTCTCTGATGTGTCTTTAAATAAGGAACCCAGCACTGCTCCTCATGATATTAACTGAGCTTCAACTACATTTAGGTCTAAAAATGGCTGCCGTGAAAAAGGTCTATAATAAACGCTTTGTAATCAATAATGAATGAATTAATGGTTAATAACTGCTAGACAGGTGGCTAGCAATGATCTTGGTTTGCTCGGAGACTGAATATGAGGACACATCTTTGTTTTATTAAGTTAAGTTACTTAATTAATTTGTCCTTTTTTCTACTGTGATGTTTTGTTGCATGGATGTAGCATCACTTTTATCATGGAAAACCCACTTCAGTTCAGATTTACACTCAAAACACTCACAACACACTTGTTCACGATAAGGACCAAGCAGACTAATCTGGTGTCTTTCACACCAATGCCAATTTCTGCTTTCGTTCACAGGCAAAATAATCCTGTTTGAGTATTTTTCCCACTTTGACACAGTACCCTCACACCACCAGCTATATTTGTCCTCATGATGTGTTTGCACTCAGTTAGTTGTGACATAAAGTCAGCAGTGTTTCACAGCATCACTCCCACAGTGCCACCCCGTGGCTCCAGGCCCCTGCCTCGGCAGCATGACGGCTACACTGAAGGATACATTTACAGCACACATTGAACTTCATCAAATGTATCTATGGCATCCAAAACAAAAATGTACAGATCATCTCACTAAATGTAACATATTGCCTATTGGATCAGTTGCAGCTGCTCAAATTCTCAAAAGAAGAATATAATTAAGTGAAATTATAAGAAATAGAAAATGAAATAAGACATATATAAATATGGCATTATAAATTTGTAAGAAAGTATATGCATTATGTAAAAATATGTGCATCAGTCCCTCAATATTACAACAACATAAACACAGAAATAAGAAATTGTAAATTTGTAAAAAGTCTACCTATATACAGAATACCTATATACATTTATTATTGTAAGCATATAATTATTGCATATAAAGTTTCATGAAACAGACTTACACACACACACACACACACACACACACACACACACACACACACACACACACACACACACACACGAGAATAAATGAGAATATATGAGAATAAATGAGTAGTCTAAATTAAGTAATGACAGGGCTACAGAATACTGACTGATATGGAACAAAAATGCTAAGAAACAGTCTGGGATGGTGAGAACAAATGGAGCCGTGAACGCTGTCGGGCGCTGCGGTGTGAGGTGAGCGCCAGCAGCGGGCCTGTCCTGTCCTGTCCTGTTCTGTCCTGCGGGAGGACACAGCTCGCCTTGGCAAAGGGCCAGCCCCAGAGCGGAAGTAGGAGCCGTGTGCCGGAAGCAGAGCCAGTGGAGAGCTGCAAACCGAGGCGGAAGGTTCCAGGCCACAGTGCTAACAGCAGCAACCAGCAGCTCCCCGGCTCTGACGGCTTGATGCGGCTGGTCAGCAGCGGTCCAGACACACCGAGAGACAACACACTCGACAAAGATGCTTTGGTTTGAGGGTTCGATTCCCGCCGCCATCGCCGCCGCCAAACAGCACAGCTTCATCTTTGTCGTCGTTATCACAGGTATTTGTGTCGACTCGCCACTTAGCTAACGTTAGCTAGCCCCACTAATGACAGCAGGTAGCTTGCTAGCCAGCTGGCCTCCACAGTTAACGTAGTTAAGAGATTAGCTTGCTAGGTTACCTAACCAGCTCTCACGGAATACCAAGTAACACTAGACTAAAAAGGGAGAAAATAGACATCGACTACACATCAAGACATTAATCCCGATGTTAGTTAAATGATATTGTACAACCATGAACTGTACTACGTACTATGTGTGGTGGAGTGTGAGCGTCACCAGCGTCAGCCAGTCACAGGCAGATAAGAGAGGACAGAAGTTGTCTCCGCTGGCTGACAGCAGCTGGCAGCTCAGTCAGGGGCCAGGTACCTGCTCATATTGTGACAGGTGAGCTGTAGCAGTTGTCCTACCTGATGGCAGTACCAGTGAGTCAGTGTAGCCATGGCTGTGTTTGTCAAGGGGTTTCCTCTTAGCAGCTCTAAGTGATCACGATGCCTGGCATTAAGCTAAAGTGTGTGGGCACTGCTTCATGACCAAGTGACTCATCACCATGACCCCCCACCTCCCCCAGGTGAGGATGAGCAGTCAGCACAGTTGATGTCCAGCTGGGAAGACGACCAAGTCTCAGAGGCAGCACAGAATTGTTGTGTTGCGATCAAAGTGGATGCCAAGAGGTATGGACATATGCAGTTAAAGGGATAGTTCACCCATTTAGAGAAATGTGATATTATTTAAACCCCCCACCCCCCACCCCCGAGCTGTTAATGAAGGACAGAATGGTGCTATCTTCCTGTCATCGTGCTGCATACTGGCTGGATGCTCCAAATGTTAGCCTGCTCCCACAGCTGACATGGATGATAGTTTTGCTCAAATTACTGCTTGTAACTGTATTTTTCCCTGTTGTCAACATCTGGAAAGATCCGGTAACCTCTGCACTTCTTGTATCACTCCACAGCAGGGGAGCAGCAGCCACAGAGACAGAAGTAGAGTTGCTTGAGTTTGCTGTCATTCCTTTCCTCATTGGAACACGTGTGAGCATGTGGGAGGACAAAAATAACTTACGTTACTTTCTCCAGAGTACTAGAAGAGAACTGGCAGTAATGCTGTGGCTAGCTGCTTCTTTACCTCCGCTCCTCTCTATTAAACACGTTTATGTAGCTTTCAGGCTCCTGCCAGCCACCGCTGTAATGAGGAAGATACTTGAACTGTTTAACTTTTATTCAGTCATTTATTTATTTTTTTGAAAACAGTCAACTTGCTTTACACCATTTCAGACTGTAAAAACTCTTCTACATATCATCAAACTCACAATTTGTATATTTATCCCCAAGAAATGACCCTACATGACCTCTGCTTCCTGTGAAACAGAGGATCTTAAATAGTGACATCATCCTGCACCAGTGGCTGTACATTAAAATTTCAACCAATAAAACCTTCACAAATCTTTAAACATCGTCTCTCTTCCACTTATCCCTTCAAATAAAATGGTGTTTCTGTGCCAGACTGATATAATATTGAATTGGACTTTGGTCGGTCCTATTGGTTTACACTTGTGAATGATCCTTTCCTGGACTATGTGCTGCCCAAACATCCTGTTTCAACAGGATATACATCAAATCAAGACAGAAAGAGTCCATTTCATGGGGTTTTTAACAATTTTAGTGGCGCATCCAGCCAGTATCCAGAACTCAGTAACAATGAGAGGAAGATAGCACGACTACTGTCCAGCTGAACAGCTAGGGGGGAGCTATATAATATATATGGATGCATTATACTTTTAAGAGTCATAGTACTCATTTCGGTTTCAGAGCTATATATTTAGCACTCACCAGTGTTTCCATGATGTAAATACAGAGAGCAGAGGTTGCTCCCCATGATGGTCCATGCATTCTTCCTACATGTGGTGTTGAGCTGTCATTGATGTACATGAAGGGCCTGTTCAGTCATTCTGCACCCTTGGCGGTATTCTCTCATTATTTGCTAATTAAACAGATCTTTTCACTAAAATTGTCACAGTAAGTTTGAACGTGTGCTTCAGTATGAACCAGAATCTACCAGTCTTTACAACATATGAGTTAACCTACTGATGTTGCAATATTTTCTTACAGTGAGACGTGCGTGCAGTTCTCCCAAATCTGTATCCTTTTGTCTGCTGAATACTGATGATGGTTTTGCTGTCTAGTATTGTTCAAACTGCTACTGGGTCTTGGTGAAGACGTTTCTAATCTTTATTATTGCTTGTGGTTATCAAGCAGTTTCAAATTTTGGTTTGAATTAGCCATGCATCAATGTTGTTGGCACTGAAGTAGTCATGTTTGTTTATTTATTTGTTTGTTTGTTTATTTATTTAATCATTTAGACACCAGTGAAAACCACAGACTTCAAGGTGTTAGTAATAGTGTAATGCTGTTTTAGGATGCTAAGATGTATGTTTGATGACAGATTATTTATTTATTTTTCTTAATTAAATACTATGTACACAAAAATGACATCAAATGTGCATTTCCAAATCAACAAACATACAGAATACATAACTTAATAAAGAAATATGAATATCATTTATTAAAGAAAAAATATTAAATAAATAAACTCAGAAGATCATTAAAAAGAAATCATAAAAAAATGCATTGCAGAATGAAGTGGGAAGAAGTAATTGGGTAAATAGAGACACAGTCTGTTTAGGGCCATAAACATAAAGCCCTGAAATCCCACAATCTGTGTCAGCTTGTTTTCCAAGACTTCCTGTTGAATATCCTAGCAGCGCAGTCAGATTTCAGCAGTCTTGTATTTGGTCAGTTAAAAGTGTTATCTGTACACTGTTGATTGAAATGTGGGCAGCGCTGAGTTGTTGGGAGCTTGTCCCTTAACATATGGCTGTGTGAAGATCCAGTGGTGTGCATACCGTCCAGCTTCTTCATTGGAGAGAATGGGATACCTCTGGAGGTCATAGCCGGCAGTGTGTCTGCTGAGGAGCTCATGAAAAGAATTAATAAAGTCAAACAGGTAGGTGGGATTTCCAGCTGTAATGTCAGACAGTTCATCACATTTGTCTTACTTTGGCATTTAAATGTAGAGACAAACAAGGGGCGCCCCACTAGCTCACTGGGTAAGAGCGCATACCACATGTTAAGGTTAAAAAAGTCCACTAACTAACATGCAATACCACATCAGTTAAGTTTTCAATCCCTGCAAGAAGACACGATTGTGACCATGTCAACAAGACATGATTTGTTGTCCCTAGCAGAAACAAATGAAAAACCGAAAACAAGATTCTAAACTAAAGCAGTAGTTGATCTCGTGTGGCTCCTACCAGCTGGTTAAGAAGAGTTAGCCGTCATTTGCTGTATTAAACTGTTTTTTCAGAGGTTTTGAATCACTGCAGTCACAAGAGGTTCTTGATCATACAGTCATTATGTACACAAAAAATATTAGGCTGATACGCCCTGTAGTATGCAAGGTTAGCTATGGACAGACACACGCACACACAGATACACACAACTACATCTGTGATCCCCTCCAGGTTGCACCCTGGTGGAGATAGCAGTCTGTTGTCCTATTTGTTGTCACTGTATCTGTCACTGTCTTGTGACAGATGCATGCTCAGCAGATTGGTGGCAGGAGTGAGGCAGAAGCAGAGACAGAGGTTCCTGTGGAGGCCAGCCTGTCTATCAGTGTACCCACAGAACCAGCCCTGGCCCCGACACCACTCCCCACATTCCCACCGGAGCCCCCGACATCTCCACCTGTGGCCACAGAGGCAGCAGCAGCTCCAAGCACATCAAAAGGTTAGTGACCCTGAATTAAGTGTCAAAGGGATGCTAAACTAAAAGTGCAGTTTTTTTCATTGATGTTTTTTATTATCATCATTGGGTGTAGAAATCAGTATGAAACTAAGCGTCTTAAGTCCTCTCTGTGCTATGAAACTAAAGGTCTTTGCTGCTACTTTCACATGTAAGAGGGGGAAATTCAGTCAGACCACAGTTTCAGTTTTGATTGACCCTTCAACTGCACCTGCTGTGCTGCGCTAACATGCACTAGCTTCAACAAACTGTGTCCTATTAACAGTAACTGTTAGCTGGTTAGCACGGCACAGTGAGGACCATATCAGAAGACTAGGAGCGGGGAGGAATAGTGAAGGTTTCCATCTAAATACAGAGCTTTAGAAAGCTATGCTGTCAGTCAGGGATATTTTAGCATGTGAGTTGTACAGCATTTCCTTGCAGCACTAGTTTCCAACAAGTGAGATGTTTTCACTACAGTTGGTCTTACCAGTATCATGAAAATAATGTTACTCTATCAGACTGCCCACTCTGTCCTGCTGGAATGGATTACTGCAGAAAATGCAGCCTTTAAATTTCCTTTTTATTACAGCTATTGACTTTTAGGAATTTTGGTGGATGATGAAGATATTACTCCAGAGTTTGACCAAATAATAACCCCTCTGTTTTGAAGTGGCTTTATTCTCTCTTTAACTGGACCTGGGCTGCTCTTACCCAGTCCTGGCTCAAATCAGACGAAGTAAACTGAGAATAGGCAGGGAAAAAGATCAGATTAGCCAGTAGGCAGGCACAGCCATACTTTAATTTTGCTTCCCTTGTTCGCTTTACAAAACAGAGACCAGGCACCGTTATGTTCAAACAGTTTGGAAAAGCGAAGGCAGCAATGGGCTTTTGCAAAAATACATGTAGGTGATTGGCTCAGCCACCTGTCTGTTGTGAGCCAAATTGTCCAGTGTGACAGTAGAACAATGAGAGCAGCGAATCTAAGAATCTAAGAATCTAAAACAACACCCACTGTGATGACAGTGAGCAAGCGTTTTGCTAGCTTGTTAGCATGCAGGAACACCGTTTTTGCCTTTTGTTCTTAAGGAAAACCTATGTTGGTGCCCTGCCATTCCTGTTTCCCAGTTCATTTCACTGTAGCTTCTGACTGCTGTCATCACCAGAGACACACCTGGAGTTCCTCAATGGATCTTGATTGGTTCAGCCATTTTGTGACTTCCAATAACGTTTCAGTTAGAGTGGCCAGATGGTTTTAGGAGTCAAATGAAAATGAACCTGAGATGAGTTGGCTTTGAGAGGGTGTGTTTTTTGTGTTCACCCAAACCCTGCTGTAAGTAATTTTGACTGGACTTTCCTCTTGCTTGTTTTTGCTGTGGCCTATACATTACTATGTCTGTGGGTGAGTCAGCAGTTTGGTCCAGAGGGCTATATCTCCAAATCTGTTCATCTGTTACACATTCATGTTGGCTGCAGGATGAAACCTGTTAATTCTGATGACCCCACCACCTTCCCTGGAGCACCCGGCCAAAATGTCAGTATTATAGTGGACCATCTCAAAATCTACAGTAGTTAGACAGCATCCAAGGGAGTTTGGTCTGATATCCAGTTGTACTGGACCTTAGACTTGACAGTGACTTGACAAGACCTGAAGCCTTGTAGTCTTGAGGAACGGTGATTGTTTTGGCTGATGTCTGAGGATATCTTCAAATGTATATTGTATTGTATATTCTCCTGGTTTAGTGTGCTTTCTGCACAATACATTTATGTCTGGTCATAGACTTGGTTGCGCAGTACACCTCTATACTACATTGCAGTAGCTTTTTCATGTGGAATGGATGTACATTTAAAGATTAAATGGTAAGCAATTAACTAAGTTATTGCCCTGTTCTGTTCTGTTCTATTCTATTCTGATCTATTTTATTTTGATCTATTTTATTCTATTCTATTCTATTCTAACCAGAGTCCCTCTCAAGGACAGTTGACAGCGGCAGTCTTTCAGGTGACATGACCCCTGGAGAGGACAGAAGTTTGTCATCAGATGATGCCTCTCACAGTTCCCAGTCTGACAAAAACCTGGATGCTAAAGTGGAAAGGTAGGGATACAGTTGCCAGATTGGATGAGGCCATAACTGCTAAAGCTCAGTGCACACAAACAACTGTTGACTACATAATATGATATTGACTTAATACTGGATATAATCTATGGCTGGGCAATAATTTGCTCCAGTACAGTGCATATAAGTGCTCCTTTTATTTAACGTTACTATGTGCAATCATTTTTTTGGTCACTAGAGTGAGTATTGTTCATTGCACCAGACCAAGCACTTCACTCAACACTTGCTCTCTCTTCTCAGTGGCAACACTTGTAGAACATTTCATTGAGATACTGAATTAATGAAACATAAGGGGAAAAAGTATTTATGTGCATCTTAACATCACCCCACACACGGTTTAAAATATTCAGAAATTTGCAACAAGCATCTTTGTAGTCTTCAAGGGTTAAAAATATCTGAGATTATCCAACTGTGAGGTGACAAATGAAATGGCCATGTCTCATATGCAGAACTCATGAAGTCTATAAAAAATATCTACTTTATCCATCTATAATATCAGTGTTTCCCACACATACATGGGAAAAACTGATATTACATCAGGTGTATAGATGGCCTCCCAATTATAATTTCACCAATGCAGGGTTCTCCATTAATGTATTAAACTGCATTGCTCTGTGGAATATATATGTACAGTCGAAGTACACTGAGAAAAAGGGTGGATGACATTTTTGTCCATCAGACACAGTGTTTATTTCTCAAGACCAAGGCCACTCAATTTCATTGCTCTGGCCTTACTTTCAAAATGTATTTTTAACTTTTTAACTCATTAAAACAACAGAACACCAGTATGTATCTACCATGCTGTTGCATCATTACTGTCTGAACACTATTAGAGCTCACCCTGTAAAACACACCTCACCTACCTGAAACCTGTCATCCATTTTGCCATCTTGCTCAGGTTAACAAAGAAACTAGAAGAGAGACGTGAGCAGAGGAAGAAAGGAGAAGAAGAGGTAAGAAACCTAATTTCTTAATATTCTCTTTTGAACCAGCTGCTGAATGGCATTCATGAAGTTGGCAGGTAAACACTGCACAGTAGCCCGTGACCATAGATGAGAAGTAACAGATTACATGTACTGACATCACAGAAATCTGATTACAACCTCTTGAAATGATGCTTGTAGATAATGACACTATTAATCTGCATGTTGGAATATATGTCTTAGCTGCATAGTACATGTATTGTTTTGGCAATCTCACCCAAAAGTGACTGAAACTAATCAGATTATCATGTTTAGCTGTTCCTCAGTAGAATACCTTCCTGATTACTGTAGTCAGTGTGTGATCTAGGGATGGCACAACACCTTACCTTACAATGTTTTGGTAGTTGATAGCAATATCAGTGAAATTCCACACTTGTCAATACTTGATTTGATACCATTCCATTCACACATGCTTAAACTGCATTAACATTAGCAAGTGAATTGACAAAGTGTCTAAACTATATAGGCTATATCAGAATAAGAAAGCTCTGTTAACAGTACAACATTGATCTATTATTTTAATGGAAATGCAAATGCAGCTACTTAACTTTTGTGTGTGAGACTTCAGGTCATGCACTTCAGGCCACTGGCTAGCTAACTCAGTTTTTACCCCCGTAGCTAACACAGCAACTGATTGATTTTGCTCTCACAACACTGACAAATAAGCCTGGGAAGCATGGGACAAAGTATGGCACAAAAACATGGAAGTTCAACCAACTGTTCACTCCCAGTGATGTGGCAGCAAGTGTTTTTAGCAACTATCAATGGCAAAAAACCTGTGGCAGCATCACTAATTGGGTGTGGCCAAAGTTTTAACCTCTACAAGGTAAGATTAGAAGCAACCACATGAAACGTGCCACTGTAACAGTAATTACAATGTATGATTATGTGCTCTCACTTTGATTCACAGTTCTGTAAGCATAACTGCAGCTTGTGTTTCAAGTATTTTAATGGACCATTCCAGTGATTCTGCATGTTTAGCGTACTATCTACAAAGTGTGCATACTTGACGTTTCTGCTAATCTTTTCCCAAAACAGTCGTATTTAAGAACTTCGATATCATTTTCCTCCCTTTTATCCAGCCATTGATTTTCATTCAGTCCACTACGATAATGCACATTCAGAGACCTCAAACTTTTTTCACACCAGTATTCCATCATCCTAATAAAGTCCTCCACATTGATTTGCCTGTAAGCAGCAAAGCTGTTGTGTTTTGATGACTTGAAATTTGGCCTTGAGTGAAATGGCCTTCCTGGTGAAAAATCCTCCCCAGGAAGACTTTGTTTCGATAATTTTTTTACAAAAAAGTGCAGACAAATTCAATATAAAGATGCAAGAATATGAGTTTAAATAAATAATAATATAACCTGTCATTATTCACTTGAATATGATCTTAAATCTGTTGGTTTCCCTTCACTTCACAGTGTAAGGTAGAGAGCGCCGTCAGTGCTTTGTTATTCAATCCGTTCCACTTGTTCATATAGACAACGCCCACATTACTGGAAATCCAGTCCACGTTTTCACTGCTACCTTACACCCCGCCGGCAGTGGCACCTGCCGGTATACATGGCATACGTGCTCCACACAGCCGACTGAGAGCAGCATTAGGACAACATGGATATATGCAGTTTTTTCAAGAAAGTAAGTCTTTATCACTGCTGGTAGTAACAATTAGTTAGCTACAGCCTCCAGCTAACAGCAGAAAGCCCTGTGTAATTAATGCACCCGGTGCTCCCCGTTTTAATAAATAAAAACCTGGCTAGCACACTGAGTTAAATTGTTAGCATGATGTTGATTTCTGTCACTTTCATTAGCTCTGAAAATGGGAGCTGAGCTCCTTCACGTATCATAAACATCAGTGGATAATAGTAATATACTAATAATAATCAGGCGCGACACAACATGAATAGACAATGAGCTCAAACTAGTCTGAGGAACAAAAGCCCCGATGGCATATTCGTTAGTACCTCTACCTGCCATGCAGGAGACCGAGAGTTCGATTCCCGGCGGGACAAGAGGGCATTCATACCTTATTGCATAATTTTGTTGACAATGACAATAAAGTGATTCTCATTATTCTGCCTGGCACTTAGGGTTTCTGTAATTTTCATTTTCATTACTCTGTCAGTGAGTAGGTTAATGCAAGATGGCGCCAGTCTGTTCGGCAATTCGTCTTCCACGGGCGCTCTGTTAAACGTTTGTTACAGCCCTGTTTTTATGTATCTATCTGGATGTTTCTGCCCTACTGTGCTACGATCGTCAAGCACTGCTTATCATCCGCGACCTAAATCTCTGTGACGCTCTGGCAGCCAGACCTGAACCATGAGATTGGACCAAACCTCCCCCTCCCGTACTGTCAGGCATCCCAGCTTACCTGTGCCGCACGCCGTGGCCTCTCTCCGCAAGAAACGCTCCAGGAGACGAGGAAGGAGGGGAGGTCTGCTGGTGAAGCTCAAGATCCAGCTGCCCTCAAATCGAGCTGCCGCTCAGCGTCTAGTGCGATGGCTCCATCCTGTTGTCTCTGTCTTGCCTGCTGCTCCTGCTGAAGCCTTCTTTGACCGTGATGCTGCTAAACTGCCTCGTCCACCGTTGATTCCAGCCCCTCCAACTGTCCCGACAGCGTTGACTGCACCATGTCGTACTCGAGTCCCCACTCCTGCCTCGGTCAGCTGGCGCCCCCTGTGTAGGTGCAGCTGTGGTGTTGACCACTCTAACCTACGCCTGTTGAAGCGCACCAGACCACCGGCTAGCGATGAGCAAATCCTACGGATGGCCTTGATAAATGTGCGGTCCCTGGCGAACAAAACTTTTATGCTTAATGACCTCCCAGAGTTTCTGTGTGAGACCTCCCCAGAAACTCCCCAGAGTTTCTGTGTGAGACCTGGCGAAAACACGCCGTTCTCTGAACTCCTTCCACTGGACTGTAACTTTCTAAATTCCCCCAGAGTGACTGGGAGGGGCGGAGGTGTTGCCTCTGTTTACATGTCGCCTTTTCACTGTCGGCATATTCCACAAGCTGGTTTTGCTAGCTTTGAATTGCAACTGTTTGAAATAATTTTGTCTTCCCCCGTTTTGTGTGCAGTGGTGGATCGCCCACCTAAATTCAACAAAGACTTTATCCATGACTTTGCTGATCTTTTGTCTGAGCTTATGGTGAAATACGATCACATAACAATATGTGGTGATTTTAATGTCCATGTTTGTTGTGAGTCACAGTCTCTTACCTGGGACTTTCTAAACCTCATCGACTCATTCAGTCTTAAGCAAGCTGTCACCGGCCCAACGCACGAAAAGGGCCACACATTAGATCTCGTGTTATGCTATGGTGTTTCTGTCTCTGTTAATGAAATCTGTGCCATGTCTTTCTCTGATCACTCCCCAATTCTGTTCACTGTGTCAGTCCCATGCTCAGGTAGTACCCATAGTGTCTCTATGACTGAACTATAATGACTCCCCCTTGTGTAGGCTGTCACTGGGCATTAGCTCTGAGTAAAGTGCTGATGAGCTTCTTTCTATGTTCTCATCAGCTTGCACTGGCATTCTGGATTCTTTTGCCCCTTACAAGCCCAAACGCACTAAAGCACAGTCAACACCATGGCTCAATGATGCAACGCGCGACCTCAGACGCACCTGTAGGCGGGCTTGAGCGCAAATGGCAGAAGGACCGCCTTCACGTGTCCCTCCAAATCCTCCGAAGTTGCTTAGTGGATTACCAACAAGCTGTTAAAACAGCCAAATCACAGTACATTTCCACCCTGGTCTCCTGAAACAGTCACAAACCCCAGGTTCTGTTCAAGACACTAAATTCTCTTATAAATCCCCGTAACAAATCCCCTGTTGTGCCTTCACCCGCCCTCTG
>OMLB01061956.1:0-24978 GCA_900302555.1 Myripristis jacobus
CACACACACACACACACACACACACACACACACACACACACACAGAGTTATAGAGATGTAGTAACACTATGTTTCAACATGGCATACCCCCATTCTTCTTTGTCCTGTTCTGCAGTTCATGCAGTTCATGAATGCAGTTCATCTCTGAATGGCTTTGAATGTTGCTGGTGGGAGGAAAATGCATTTCACTAAATAGCTTCTCCACATCGATTTTAGTTGTTGTAGTGCTGACAAGCAAGCCCTATCAGTTCAGTTAAAGGTTTTATGAACTGTAATTCTTTTCATTTCAAGTCAGCCTTAGATTTCTGCTCAGTGGGGTTAATAACAGCTGATGTCATTTGTAATTTGTAATTTATGCCGTGTGTCTCCTTTCTGTAGGAGGCAGTGTCTGAGTTAAAAGATCGTGTGAAAGCCCAGTATGGGCGCATGCATGCACTGCTGGAGGAAGACCTGCGCAATACAATGCACGTCCTGGATAGTGCTCACGGGACATACCAGCAGAGGAAATCCCAGCATGCTTTGCAGCTGAAAGAGAGGCGTCAGGAAGCTGACGGCCTCCGAGCTTCAACCCAGATGTTCCTCCAAAGAACCGAGAGTATAAAGAGCATCCAGGTAGAAATCTGCCCTGTTTGCTCTCTCATATTTTTCACATGCATGCATGTCTCATCAGCCACACACACACACACACACACACACACACACACACACACACACACACACACACACACACACACACACACACAGATTGACAGAAACTTGTATAATGCTCCCCCTGTGCTGTCACTTCAGCAGTAACAACCAAACCATCAACAGACATGGTTGTAATCACATCGTGCTTCAAAAGCCTTTCTACCATGGCAAGACAAAGATTTTTGCAAAAGGCTGCTCCATACACTGCACATTCCTCAGTTTTCCTCACTTAACCTGCTCCAGGTATTGCTCACCAAGATCGCAAGTCATAGCATTTGTGCTTTTTACTTTCCACTCACTTGAATGAAGCCGTTGAAAAACGCCCTGAAAAGTTGTTTTGATCCTTTTCAACTATATACCCTGCTTTTAGACATCATAGCAGTCTTGAGTCTGAATTTGTTTTCTATTTCTGCTCTTACTTTAAATTAAATGTACTGTTCAAAAATCAGAGTATATCCAGTCTCCCAGACAGGAGCTATTTCACTTTGCTGTTACTCGTGTGTGGAGGTCCACAATTCTTGCTGTAATAGAGATTTGTAAAAAAAAAAAAAAAAAAATGATACCACTAACCAGAGCACAATTTGCTCTAAATATGAGGATGCAAATTTACTCAAAACTCCTACATGGAGGTTGCTGAATGCATGCAAGCATGTTTAGAGCAGTTTTTCAGGATATTTTCATTGGCTTTATTCAACTGCAAATTAGAGTACAAATTTGTCAGAGCACCTTCCAAACTTGGTGAGCAATTTTGAGTTTTGTGTTCAGTGTTGAGTTTTGAGTGCTGTGCATGTAAACTACAAGAGATGTGTTAGAGTGTGCAGCTGACATGCCAGTAACCCATCTGCTTCAAACTAAATATTGCTTTAAGAGCAGATGGAAACTGTGAATGACATCTGTCATCCATTTATTTATTTATTTATTTTATTATATTTTTTTTTTTTGCAGAACACAAGGCCTTACCGGCTGCTAATGAACAGGTAAGCATGACTGTTTTACATTGCATGCTGGCACTTTCACATAGATACAACTGTTGTATGTAGGAGGGTCAGTGTGTGTGACTGTGTGTGTGTGTCTTTTTCAGGTCTGATTTTTACCTTGATGCTGACCTCCCTGCACACCAAGCAGGACAGCTCAACAATGTGCATTTCCTTTCTGAGCTCTCAAAGAGAGAGAGGGACCTGCGCAGAATGCTGGAGGGTAAGATGGAGGGTTGATGACACAATAACCATGAGGGAAAAGTGTCTTTTTAGGATGTTTAGGATGTTAAACTGATTATATATGATCTCGCTGTTTCCCAACCCCCTTCTTCTATTTTCAGAGCCACTTAGCCAGGAGGCCCTTTTCCAGACTGTCCCGTCCTACAGCTGTGGTCCTGGCTGCAGAGCAGGGACTGGCTCAGGGATTAAGAGGAAGCTTGATGTGGCATTCCAGGAGAGTCAACCAGGCACCTCAACCTCCCAGGATGCTCCACCTCCAGCTTCCAGGAGGAGAAGAGGCCTGCTTGCCAACCAGAGCTACTATGACTCCTCTTTGTACTACTCCTCTGAGACTGTTCCAGCTCTGCCTGGCCCTAGCTGGGCCAACAGCCAAGCCCATGAAAGCGTGGGCCATCCTTCAGGGACCATGGTTGCCTCCTTGCCCCTCTACAATGAAGCAATGCAGTACAACCCACAGTTTGGCTGGACGGTGCCTCAGTTATTGCCACCAAACTTGGTCCACTGGGTGGCTCCTCAGGGGTCAGTTCCATCCCACCAAGCCCAGCTGCCCACCGACCAGTCACTGCAGGGACTTCCAATGACGGACTTGAGGGGTGCTGCGCAGACGCAGAGACATCCACACTAATATGGACAACATCCATTTTAACATCAACTAAACCTGAAAATGGACAATGACTTTGTATAGCCCTAAATTGCAGAGGGTTCTTAGTTTAGCATTTGATAGACTCCTTTTATACAGTTTAATACAGTTTTATGCAGTTTGTCCCATCTTTGTTTTGTGTTCATTTCTGTTTTTGTTCACTGGAGGATTTGTTGCCCACCAACTCCTCACCTGACAATCTCCAACTGTTTTCCAATGATGACTTTATTTCACTTGTCTCTGTTCTGTTTGTAAGAAGCAACAATTGAAAATGAAATAAAATAAAATAAAATGAAGCCATGAAAGGAGTGCATATGAGTATTATCACACTCGTCAGATGCTGTCTGTGGTGCTGTGTGGAGTTAAATGATTTATGCTGCAGGCTCAGTACATAAATAAATAAAAAATAGGCACATTCGGTGAAAATCTTGTAATTCCAATTTTGTTTATCCTATTGTTGATCCTATATGGATAAAGAAAATTCTCCAACCCCTTTGAGTTTTGAAACCTTTTCAAAACAAGTGAGCTTGATCGTAATAATTACCCTCCATGTTGCATTTGTATCCTCTGTGACTGCATTTGTTGTCTTATGCCACGCTACACACAGAATATCAACTAGATACTGGTTTGTTTGGGAATGGAATGGAAACAGATCAGAAATCTGTTATTATGTCAGTGTTTGCACAGACCCTTTGCCTGGTGGCTCATGGGTAACAGACCAGAATAACACTAAGCCTATAACATGCAGACAATACTGAGAGCAAATTTGCATCTAATTTAAAAAAAAAAAAAAACAATAATTTTTTTTAAATTATCTTTTTAGTATTCAATGTGTCTCCTGGCAAATGCAAAATTAAAGTGGCAGTGATGCAGCCCACAGGCAATTTGCTTTGTTTTTTTTATGTGAAGGTCAGTGCAGTCCTCGCTGAAAAGGCTTGCGAATAATTTGATGAATGGCTTAGCGCTCTCAGACCAGTCAACAGCTAACCTTTCCCTCATCCCGAGCAAGCCAGATACTCTGGAGAGCAAGAGCACTGACCAGGAGCCCCAACAACAAGAAAAGTACTGAACCAAGACTTTTAGTTAGAGAAGGGATGAACGTTTGAGGCACAAAATTACACAGAAATAAAAAGAAAAGATTTAGGAGTTGAAAAAATTGTGATTTCACTCAAATATCAAAGAGGTGACACAGAGAGTGGTCTTTTTTTGCAATGTTGAACACTAGAGAACATGTTTGAGCTTGCGGCATCACACCTCCGGCACACCATCGACAGTATATCCTCTGTACGTGACCGCTGCACCCACACACACACCTCCTGCTCACTCTTAATAAGGCAAACAGATTAGTGTGAAAGACAACTTCCACAGACTGTGCAGGTCAGGTCCTGTGTGTGGGCTGAAGAGTGACCTTATGTGCAACAACACTGCAATGAAAAACAAGCTGCCAGTGTAAGGTTGAATGTTGCATTTGCTCAGTCCCCTTGCATCACTTTTCTGGTAAGAAATTTGATTACACAGATGTATACCAAAATAACCTACCTTAATCAGCTTTTGTTTAAATCAACCTTTTCCCCCTTATGGGCCAATTTTATTACACCATTTCAGTCTGTAAAAATTCTGCTACACATAATCTAACTCAGACTTTGTTCATTTAACAATTGGATTAGCATGGCCACTTCTAATGTTACTTTTACATATCATTAAAAGTTGTTTCTTTAAGTTTAAACAAACTTGCAGTCACCATGTGATGGCTTGCACTTTCAATTCCCTCATTTTTCCCACTTACTTGATTGTCCTGATTTACAATTAGGTCCATATGTTGCTGGACAGTCCTAGGACAGTTACACAATATTGATAATTTTGCCCTTGTACACCAACTCAGTGGGTTTGAAATAGAGTAATCAACTTTCAGTGTTAATTAAAAAAACAAAACAAAACATGGCATTAACCATTTAGGAATTACAGTCAATTTTAGACATTGTCACCACATTTTCAGAGGCTCAAAAATCATTGAACACTTGACTAAAAAGCAGTTTCATGGCCTGATGTGGCCTCTTCCCTCTTTATTCCATGACAAATTAAGAAAATAAAAGGTCTGCAGTTCATTCCAAGTGTTTCCAAGTGTTGCATTTGGTAGCTGTTTATCAGAACCCTCAACATGCAATACAAAGAGGTGTCAACAACAACTTTAGGAGCCAAATCAACAGTTTGGTATATCCTGAAAAAGAAATAATGTACTGGTAAGCTCAGCAACACCAAAAGGCCTGGAAGACCACAGAAGACATCTAAAGTGGAAGACTGAAGATTTCTTTCCCTGGTGAATAAAAACCCCTTCACAACGTCTAGGAGAGTCAAAAACACTCTGGAGGAGGTAGGAGTATCACTGTCCAAATTTACAGTCAAGAGACGTTTGTGAGAAAAGAAATACAGAGGGCATACAGCAAGGTGCAAACCTCTGGTGTCACTCAAGAACAGGAAGGCCAGATTAGACTTTGCAAAAAACATCTAATAAAGCCAGACCAATTCTGGAACAGGTTCTCTGGACAGATGAAATGAAGATGAACTTGTACCAGAATGATGGAAGAGCAAAGTGTGGAGAATGAAAGGAAAAGCTCAAGCAGAGCACATCATCTGTCCAGCATGGTGGAGGCAGTGTTATGGCATGAGCATGTATGGCTGCCAGTGGAGCTGAGTCACTAGTGTTTACTGATGATGTGACTGCTGATGGAAGCAGCAGGAGGAATTCTGATGTTTACAGGACTGTACGATCTGCTCAGATTCAGCCACATGCCACTAAACTGATAGGACGGTGCTTCACAGTGCAGATGGACAATGACAATGACAATTCAATGGCCAAGTCAGCCCTCAGACCTCAACCCAGCTGAGCTGCTTTTCACCTGCTGAAGACCAAACTGAAGGTAGAAAGACCCACAAACCAGCAGCAGCTGAAGGCAGCAGCAGTAAAGGCATGGCAGAGCATATCAAGGGAGGAATTTGGTGATGTTGTCCATGGGTTCCAGAAAACTGGCTGTAGTTTCTAAAAGGTTAATGCCATATATATATATATATATACATTTTTTGAACACCTTAAATTAAAGCTGAAAGTCTGCACTTCAATCATGTCTTGATTACTTCACTTCAAATCCACTGTGGTGGTGTACCAGAGCAAAATTACAAATATTGAGTCACTGTCCAAATGCTTAGACTTAACTGTAGGTTTCAGATTTCTGAAACTATCAATAATCAGCAGTATTGAATAACAAATATGATAAAACACACCTTCAGATAATGAGTAAAACTGAGCAAGTTTTATTCAACATCTCACTCACAAAAAGGCAATAGCAACATGGAAATCTGATAAACATAAAAAATTCTGTATATGCATCTTTCATAGACCATCTTTTTTGTTTAGCAGTTCATAATTTGATGGTTCAGTCATGAACAGAAAGGATGGCATCCAAAATCACAGTCTGTCTGTCTGTCAGTGTGGTACATTAGAAGAAGTCTGCTGCAGTGGGCCGTCTTTTCGGGGTGCTCTTAGGTGTGGTGGAGGCCTTTTTGTTGCTCTTGGGAGTCTTTTTGACGCTGGTGCTGTATGACCCCCCTGGAGACTTTAACACACCAAATTTGGGCTTCTGCGTGGGGTCAAAGGGCACTCTCGACGATCCCTCTGGACTCACCAGCAAGCTACGATCCGTCTTCCTAAACTCTGTATCCAAAAAGAGAAAACAAGGCAGGCAGATAAACTCAATATCCCTCAAGCTTGCCAGCCTCCAAGTCTAGAACAAGATCACAGTGTCACAGTGACATAGTGCCACTTCCTACTTTGTTGGACTTGTCACTTTTAATTATGATTTTACTGAATTTTCCAATAGCCACATCACTACAGCCCTTTTCAAATGTAGTGCTTTTTCTAGCCTGGCTGATCTATTTTTAGACATTATTTGTGTGCTAAGTCCACTGGACCTCCATGGTGATGCCAGTTGATGCTGCAAGCAAATTGAGGGTGCGACTGTTATGCTACTTTCGTGAACCTTTGATAAGACATCTTGAGTAGTTGTTATATGGACACAAGGGACACACACAACCACAAAAATCTTCTTTTATTCTGTCCTTGGAACAAGTGGAAAGCAGCAAAGAACACTTAAATTCGCCATGAAATGAACTCACATGACCTCTACTTCCTGTAAAACAGAGGATCTTAAATGGTGACATCATCCTGCACTAGTGGCTGTACATGAAAATTTCATCCAATACAAACCTTAAGAAATCTTTAAACATCCTCTCTCATCTACCTATAACCTCAAATAAAACTGTTTCTCTCTCAAACTGCGATCCTATTGGTTTGCTCTTGTGAATGATGCTTCCCTGCACCATGGCCCACTGCCTCTAGGCACACGTTTCACCAAAATGCAACAGTAGCTCTGCTCAATTAGGTGCACATTCAGTCACTCTTAAGGTTTTTTTCCCATTTGATTATTTGTTATCCGTCTTGTCGCATCAGTGCAAACCTGTAACAATATCCTAAATCCTTGATGTGGCAGGCAGCATCTGCAGGAAACTTCTGCTGATTAACCCTGCACCATGAAGAAACAAACTTGTTTTTTATGATGGCATAATCCACTTTATTGCCATTGGTTTAAGTGCTAAGTGTTATTTTGGGAGCTGTTTGCCATTCCATGTAAGTGAATGGAGAGGCAGAAGATATGATACTGTGGGAGCAAAGCAGCTAATGAGGATATTTCTAGGGCTGTAGTCAACCAAAGAAAATCTTGGTCGACTAAAGTCCTGAAATTTCGACCAAAAGTCGACTGATCTGGGGGCGGCGGGAATACAGAAAAATTACTATTTTTAGATTTTAGATTAGATTTTAATTAAATGGGCAGTAGCCTACCTGGTAGCCTTGTCCGCCTAAATTAATTCTAAATAAACATAAACAACTAGTATTTGCAGTAAATTAAATCGTTTTTGACCTAATTATTTTGCAGTGAATGACACACTGGAGTCAGTCGGCTCTGACAGCGTTGCATCACATCCACCTACGCAACATCATAGCCTATGATTTCTGAAAATAGTACTATGTCAAGCTGCCATCGGTGCAGGTGTGCGCCTGCAGTTATAATGATTATTGGACTAAAACTTTGAAATATGCCAATTCTGATATGTTTATACTCCAAACTGACGGAGCAACCTAACGCAGACATGCTAGCTTACCGTTTTTAGGTGATATGTCATGTTGGTCGTTGAGCTGTGATACGCAAACGGTTATTTGCAAAGTTTGCATTCGACTTTTTTTCCATCTATTTTGGTAAAATGCTGCCACACTGATGACGTCTTTGACATGGTAGAGGACTAAATGATCATTAAACGTTCTTAATAAAGCAAATATTTGGAAAACCAGGCCTAATTTTTTTCTTCAATTCAGAACATACGGGCCTACCTATCTGTCTCTGCCAGTGGGTTGGGCTAATCCAAAATTGTGAAAACACGGGGGGTGTTCTGAAGACAGACTGTTACCTGTGAAACAGGGTGTTCTGAGAAAACCCCCATTAGCACTTTGTGCTTTACTCCTGATAAAATTAACACGGCTAATAATCGAACAATCAGATTTTGGTCGACCAAGAACGTATTGACCAATAAATCGACCAGTCGACTAACAGACTACAGCCCTAGATATTTCACCACCATGTGGGCTAATAATGCCCAGATAACTGCACATGCTTATACCAAAGTTCAATTTAGCTTTAATACAGTTAAGGAAACACCTTTTCTATAAAGCCACTGTTATACTGAGTGTTTATCCCCACTATTAACAGTTTTCCCTTGATGACTCTTACCTCTAAAGTCCCATGCCTTCCATTTATATTGAGTGTGAATACATGAACAGTACAAAGCTGTAACAAAGGACTGGTGACTACATTTCTTTAGGTACAATATAGGGATAGGTTGGATTTTAAGATGTCGCAAGAAAAGGCACAGTAAATCAGTCCACACCACCTCAAGTCTGTCTAGAATGTTCATCTGAGTTCCACTCTGAGTGATGAGAACTCCAAAGATAAAGTCCTCAAACGGGTAAGTAGGCGGAAGTGCTCAGAGACTGAGCCTTCTTTTCATGGCTGTGCCAAGTGGCACTTAATCTTTCGAACACTGCTGTTCCTTACAGCCCTGAGTCTGAGCATCCAAGAGGACGATGCCCTGAATAAATTAGTAATCATTCTAAAAGTGCTCTTAATCTAAAAATTAAACAGCTCACTGCCCAACTGCCAGTTTTCACATGAACAAATCTTCCCTACTGTATTATTCAAATTACACCACTTTCTTACCTGCTGTTTTATTATTCTTCAGGCCAAAGGTCACCTTCTTTGATTCTGACTGAGGAGTCTGGCACTTCTGTGAAATGAAATCATAATATCACATGAGGGTATATTCACAACCTTACTGAAAAAGGAAAAAAGTAGCATTATTGAGAATATTTTCTTTCAACTGACAGTGCACCAGAATTACTCTGCTTGGTGTAAGAATAATTAATTTTTATATGAAATATTTACTGAACATTTTCCATTTTCTAAAGCAGTAAGGCATCTGAGGCTGTGCTTTGCAGTGACTTTACAAAGTTTCTGCCTGGTGTCAGGCTTAACAAGACCTCTTAGCTGTACTAAGACCATTGTGAATAATGACACTGAATGGCATATCGCTTAATTGTCACTGCATCTCCTTGCAATATGAGCGTGTTTACCTTCTTGCCAGACAGAGGTGTGCTGGAGCTTCCCTTGGTCTTACAGAAGAGTGGTGTTGGAATGGAGGCGCTGCTCTGGAATGAGATGAAATCAGACCCTGTCTTCGCCGCCTTCGCCTTCTTTAGTGACTTTTTAGAGCTCAGTGGGGTGGATGGCTTCGCAGCAGTCTGAAGAGGCAACAAAGCAACTTAATCAACTTAAAAAATGAACAGAACACTGGCTAAATCTGACACCTCGCAGGTGGCTGAAGGAATGTGAAAGATCCACTTGCAAAGTTGATTCTCTTTGTGTTCAGTTTCAGAGGGTCTGACCATTTTGTTAAATCATCAAATACTCACATGGCTCAGTTTTGCCTTCTTGGCAGTGGTCTCTTCCTCTGTGGGGCCATTGACTGTCACAGCTTCCTGTGCAGCTGCCTCCAGCTCATCAGCCTCAAACTCAAACACTACAGGAATCTTTCTCTTCTTTTTGCTCTTCTTCTCAGAGGAAGGGGGCACTTCACTCTCTGGAGGAGCTTCTTCTGACAGGGGCTCACCACCCACCTCCGCCTCAGTATCACCCTTGCCCCCTGCCATCTGGTCAGCTGTTGCCTTTTGTTTCTTTTTCTTCGTCTTGATTGTTGTTGCCATGGTGACCTCAGACAGTGGTTCCTTGGCAGCCATTTCCTGTGGTGTTTCTCTGACGGCTACATTGGCCTCTTTTAGCTCCTCAGTGTTTGATGTCCTCTGATTCTTCTTCTTTTTCTTCTTTGATGGAGGTACAGCGCCGGTATCTGTGGAGGGTTCAAGTGTCACATCTGTTTCTTCCACTTCCTGCACTTTGTTCTTGAGCTTCTTTGTCTTCTTTAGTGGGGTCGTCATGGTATCTTGTGATGCTTCGCCACCAATTGATACAATCTCAGCTTCCGTGATTCCTCCCTCCCTTGCGACCTGTACTTTGGCCTTACCCTCCTCTACTTTCTTTTTCTTGCTCTTCTTCTTGGCTGGGGTTGTAGCATCAGTCTCGGGGGCGGAAGCATCACGATTTATTTTCCCTGCTTCTGTGCTTGCTACCTCAGTGTGTGATTCAGCCTCAATCCCCTCTGCTTTCTTCTCAGCCTTCAGGTCCTTCTTCTTCCCTTTTCTCTTCTCTGGTTTTGCAGCTTCGGGGAAATTCTCTGGCTCTGCTGCCTCCACGGAAGTATCTTCTTCCTGGGTAACGGATGCAGGCTGTGCCCCTGATGCCTCGGTCACTGTCCCATTGGGCTTAGGCACCTTGGCTTCAGACTTCTTTTTTTTCCTCTTCTTGGACAAGGTCTCTGCCTGGTCCCTGTTGGTGTCTTCAGCTGCCTGAGGCTCTGGTTGGCTGGCTTCATCAGTGACTGTAACTGATGACTGGTTCTTTACCTCTAAGGGCAGCAGAGTTTCTGTTTGGCCCTCTGTGACTGTCAGAGTTACTTTCTCTGTGATTTTTACAGATGACTTGGAGGTTTCCTTCAGTTCCTTCTTTTCTACATCTCGGGCAGAACCCACTGGTTGAGAACACTGCTGAGCTCCTGAAGTTTCCACTTTTTCAGAGTCTTTAACCGCGCTTCCCTGAGTGTCTGTCTCAGTAGGTGAAACCACAACCTTTACCTGCTCTGACTCCACTGCATTTTCCTTGCTACCTGCACTCTCACTCACTCCTGCTTTCCTCTTTTTCTTTTTCTTCTTCTTCTTCTTCTTAAGAGTGTCATTATTGGCAGTTAAGTTTGCTGGTTCTTTGTCATCTTTTGAGGAGTCCTCGTTTTGCTTGCCAAGTTTTCCCACATCCTTCTTCTTCCCTAAAGTTACATAGAGAAAAAAACCTCAGTTGTACTTCACTGAAATTATCCAAGTATGACAAAAGAATTATGAAAGACAAAATTCATAAAGGGCGGCTCTTAAGAGACAAAAACATGAGTTACAAAACCTGTATTTCATTTTGTTATTTCTCATTCTTAAGGTAGACTCAAGTTTGAAACTTCTGTAAAAAATGTTGAATCATGCGTTCATTTCATTACTGATGCCTAAACTGAAAGTCATCAGTCCACTACAAGTATTAGAAATAATGACGTGCCAAGAAAACAAGTATTTGCAATGTCATTTTATTACACTGGTTGATTTGTGACATGCCTGCAACCCTTCTCAAAAGCAAAAAACAAAACCCCGCTGTTAATCGCCTTTAGTAGCATATCGTGTATTTGCTCACATTACTGTCACATACTAATGGCCTGGCTTGCATTGTAACTTAAATCCACATAATTTGGACACAGCACAAGTGGTCACAATTCACACATTAGTAACAGATGTAGAGTAAGAGCATGAAAATGTGGTTGCTGACTGATTTACTTTGTAAAAAGGAAAGATCATGGGACAAAATGATTATGAGGTAAACACTCATTTAGCTAATTTCTGTGGCGGATGTGACAACATTTCCTATCAGTGGGAAGTATGTGTGCTGATTTGAGCTACCTTTCCTTTTCTTGGCTGTGGGGCCACCACCTCCCTCCCCTTCCTCCTCCTCTGCCAGGCCTCTTTTCCTCTTCATCCTCTTTCTGCTACCAAACATTTCATCATCTTCGTCTGTGGAGACCTCCTCTGGATACTCATCCTGAGGGAAGATACCTGAGAGAAAAGAGTCAGAAGAAAAAATGTAAGACCTTTTTTTAAAAAAAAAAAAAAACCCAAAACAAAACAGAAATCAAAGCAACTTTGAAAAAAATGCAATCGCGATCAGAGCGCCTACCTTCACTGAGGTTCCGCAATCTGAGATGAAATGACAAACACAATGAGAGAAAGAAGAGGAAAATATCTTATATTTATGCAAAGAAACATTTATGCCACTTAAAGTATGAACCAAGATTTCTGGGTGTATACCGGTGTTTGCAAGGGATCCCCACAGGAAATGGGAAAATAATGTGATCAAAATATGTATCTAAATAAATCACTTCCACACCAATGATCATATTGTTTTTATCTGCCATTTCAGTCCAATATGTCAGGGGAACAATTCAAGAGGTTACATGCAGGGGAGAAAAGAAATGCAAAAGTAATGGTTTGAAAGGGAATGATGTAAGACAAGCAATTGGAATTTCCTTGTCGATGTAGCCAGTTATCAACATTTTGTATTTGGTATGCCAATATTGTGGTTCAATGCAAAGATTTAAATTTTTGTGAACTGCACTGCATCCTTTTTTGTGTCTCCCAGCAGACAGTGGCTGTGGTTTGGCTTTCTCTCAACGGCTTTGGTTTTTACCACTGACAGACATGTGCTGATACCTCTAAATATGCTCCACATTTCTCATGCTGTCACTTTTGCCTGGCACAAAGCACAGCTGGACACTGTCCTTGACATTGTTGTAATCCCAAAACACAGTGATTAATAATGGAATACTGGATTTTTTTAATCATTTTTCAGTCAAACTTGACCATACCGTGCTGCAGGAAATCATTTGCGTTTGTGTGTGTGATAAAGGAAGTGTTACGGCTAAACTCACACTTTTATGATTTTGTAGAGTCTCTGTCTGTTCTGGTTGGGTGTGTTGCTCCGACTGGCCAACTCAAATAGCTTGTCTGCCAGACTGGCGAAGTCAAACTGCAAACACACACACACACACACACACACACACACACACACACACAGATAAGAAACTAACCATTCCATGCAATTACATTTATCCATCTTATGAGACGAGTAGAAGATGGTTGACATAAAAAGGCAAGTAAATTGGCCCAAATTGTTCACAAAGGCAGATTATGGAGGAAAAAAAGTAATAACCTATTTATGTGAAACTGCCCTCGTGATGAACCAAAGATTAAATCAGAGAAGGCCTGATAGTCACATAAGCTGAATGACTAGATAATCAACCTTCATTTTGCAGCTCCAACTACTGCTACGGAGATAGTCATCACTAATATCTCACGCTCAACAATCTGATTAAATACATCAAATGAAATAAGACATGATGACAATCTGTCTCGTCACAGAGCAGAATCAAACAAGCCTCGAGCTTGAATTGTATCTTAACTTTACTAACAGTATACATGTTATATCTGATACTACTACAACTTTAGGCTTCCCTCCATTAATGTGTGAATTTATTAAATTAATTTCTACTGTATTCTGAAATTTGAAGTGGTTTGCAAGATGACAGAATGAGAAAAAAAATCAAATGAATCCAACTGATAATTTGTGATAAATGCCATTTAAAAAACAACAACAACAACAATGTAGATATCATCAAAATAGGTTCAACTACCTTTTGTTTGTCTATACTGGTAGTGGTGCTGTGTGTATGTATGTGTGTGTGGTCAATTATCAGCCGTCTACCAGGCTGGATCTCCTCAAAGGTGCCAATACACTTATTTTAATAAGACTGACTGCTTTGCTGTGTGTGAACAAACTTTGTTGATCAAGAAAAATCAAAAGTGTCCACAAGATCTGCTGAAACCCGAACCTGGAAAAATCCAGTTTAGCTCAACAGACACATCATGGCACTAACTACACCCAAATTAAAAATCTATGCTCTCATGGAAATGTATAATGCTCCACCAAACAATGTAAGCATAATACATAGAATTATTAACCAATAAATAGGCCTGACTTCATTAAGAAAAAGAGTGCATTTTTCTACATTTTGTTCAACCATCATCACCTTAAAATGTGTTTGTTTTTTGGTTTATTTCAGAGGGAATGACTTAACAATGTGCAATATAGACCAAGTGGCATACATGAAAAACTGAATGTTGTGTGTGTGTGTAATTTCTGAAATCCTGGAATGAAAAAACAGGGCAAATCACCAAAGAGCTGAGGTGGTGACACTGACCTGGAGGACTGGTCCGACCCCCCCGTCGTCTGCTAGCTCTGTGTCTGAGTCGTCCAGGTGAAGAAGGTCGTCCTCCTCATCTGAATTAGTACCTACAAACATATCGGACAGAATAATTCATTTCTGTTGTGAAGGAACACAACAGCCTCTGTTCACACAGACTCAAATATTCCCAGATTAACAGCATTCAGACAATTCATGGGAGTAAGAAATGTCCATGTCAACAGCATTTTTATTGTTACCTCATAATTAAAAAGGTCACACACGGAGTAACAGGGTTCCTACACATTTTCCATTTCAAAGCCAGACTAAATCAGGCTGCATGTAAACATGAATATGAATGGAATAGTTGTATAAAGGATTAATCTGACTACTGATTTAGTTAGAATAGCATAATCTCACATCTCTGCATCTACACAATTACCATTCATCTGCTCCCCAGTCGTCTTCTTGCTGACAGCTTTCGGCTCCTCTTCCCCTTCAGAAGCCTGTCCTGAGTCGGAGTCGTCTGCGTCTGCCGCTTTCAGCTCCTTCATCAGGTCTTCAATAGCGAAGGGAGCCTGGTCGATAATGGTGCTGAAGATGCTGCTGCAGATGGCCCTCAACAGGGTCTGACTGGTGAGGCACAGAGCAGAGGAGGTTACAAGGTGACTGTGTGGAGGTGAGGGAGCACTGCACCACTGTGATGTGCTGTGAGGTGTCAAACAATGCACTTTCAATTCACTTTGACTACTGACTTACAAGAAAACCAGGCCTTAAATAAGAACAAATACTTGTAAAAACATCTTTACATGCAGACTAAGGGTGCTTTCATGCATGTAGCTTGCTTGCTTTGTTTGGATTCAGGGGCTAAAAATCATACAATTGTTGCATTTGTCTCTTGTTTTGTTTGTGTTCACACAGCAACATTCAGCAATAGTCCAAAGTTGTGAGCAAACTTTTCTCTCACTGGTCAGAAATCTTACTGGAAGGATTCGCCTCAGGACTCTTTGGTTTCCCACAGACAGATTTGGAATGACAACAACACACTTTAGCTCTGTTCTGACCTTTGGAGATAATCTGCTTCCTAGTTTGTGTGTGGTTGTACCATGTAAAAATTACATTCCCCTTCAGCTAAAATGCATTCTCAATTGTGCTGAGAGGGAAATGCATTTGGTTGCAGATTAGGTTTGTTTCGGACGTTCAATAAATATGTTTCTAATCAGCATATCTTTGTCTCATACCACTAAACTTCATTCTGAATTACGTTTAGAGGGAAACCGCGAGTTGTTTCTGTCGGTTGAGTTGATAGCGTTCTCACTGCTAACAAGCTTCAACAGTCACCCTTTCTTGGCGATCTGGTCCCGCTTCTTTTGTCACACATCTGAGTGCGATCACTGTGCTCACACATGCCTGAATGGACCAATCACTTCTGGTTTTGAAACCCGTTCCAAACGAGCCAGCTGGGAAAGCAGCCCAAGTTTGGCTTTCACAGGAATATCATGCTCAGCATGACCTGTGTGTAGCCTCATTATTTTAACTGACTGATTCAATAGTTTGACACAACTTGGCTGCTGGTTTGTAAGCAGAAAAAAAAATCTTGGATAATCATCTCCTCACTAAATGTTACATTATCAGACATATTATATTCAGTCATTTCTGTATGAACGGATCTGGTATAACCAAAAAAAGATAGTGATGTCAAGTAAGCATGAAGCTGCTTAATGGGGGAAAAGCGGAGAGGGTGAGGAGAAAACTTACTCCTTGGTTTTGGCTGCTGTTTTGCAAAATGGATCGATGAACACCAAGTTCTGATCAGCGGTGAGCTGCAGAAAGGAGAGAAAAAAAATCTGTAAACCACATAACACAATTATGTTGCTTTCCTTATAAATGAATCCTCAGGAGCCACATCAGTGATCAGAGGCTAGTTTCTGTATTTTTCAACTCAGGCCGTGATAAAATGTTGATCCCTGTATCATTTATAATCATACACAGCACAACCTCACTGCTACTTTTAGTGTGGAGAAACTTAGTGCTCTGCTGCAGTTTCTAGCTGGCCTTCAACACAGTCCACTCCTTTTCAGCCTCAACACCGTTATGTGTTTCCTTTTTGAACTCACAGCACAGTCCAATACATCTTGAAGTTGTCCAGCCACAAAATGGTTGCCAACGGTGCTTTCTAACACTCAGCATAAATAATACACTGACTCATTTTGTGTTTCTCACTCTGCGTGTGGGATTCCACTGCCTTTATTCCCAATTGCTTGAAAAACTTCTTGCACAAAATCATAAAATCCTACTTCCCACGTCTTAGCATTTTTAAGACTTCTGAAAGACTGATTTAAGACATTAATACCAAAAGATGAGCAAATTCAATGCCTTGTAAGACTTTTTAAGGATCTGCAGGAGTCCTGACACATCCACAGCGCTCTGCTACTAGTCGGCTAACACAAACTTCTGTCTCGTAAATTTCTGACCTGAGAAATCATAGGGTTCATGGTGTCACTTCAAGATTAATGAATGCTGAGAAGAAGAAACTCCAAACGGTAGGTTGAAAACTATCCTACAGAACTATCCTTTTACGTGCCTGCTCATACTTTGAGCCAGTGATTCTATTCTGTTATTTAGGTGAGGCTCTTTCTGGTATTGATGAACAAGCCAATCAACCCATGTATACTCTGGTAATTCTGTGCTATGGAAAAATAAAAACCATGATTTCTCCTTCAGCAAACGCTAACAACGACCTGAAAATGCTAGGTGACCCAAATGTAGGAACCACTGATGGTGCTGTACCTCGGCTGAGCCCACAGCGGCCAGCTCCGTCATGTAAAGGTCCAGGATGTGGTACTGCAGCCCCATGGGGGCCGCGCTGCCGCTCTGAAGGATCTGAGCTGTCAGCAGCTCCAGAAACCTGGACACCACACTGAGGAAACACAGCAAGCACAATCCATCAGCCACTGCTCATGAACACTGCCTCTAATTCAAATGATGCTGCAGCGACCGGCTACAATGAGATGCTGTGGTCTGCACACTGTCATAACAGTTATTAGTCTTGATTTGAAAATGTTTTCAGGACCCGGACTCTGAGAGAAAACAAACGTTAGAACTAACAGTTGGAAAGGTGGTCTTCTGATACTGCCAACCTGGCAAAGTAAACACACTGTAAACATTTAACTGGATAATCTGGAGTGACTATGAAAATACATATACCTGTCTTATGTATTTGTATAGTGTGCAAGTGTGCAGCCAAGGTTATAATCGTTAATGAAAACTGACAAAATAATGAAAACTAGATGTGAAAAAACATTTTGGATGACCAAAATAAAAATAAAAATGAGGCTTTAGGGGGAAAAAAAAGGTAGCAGACTGAAACTGTATTGTTAATGTTACCTGCTGTCCCACTGTTTCCTCCTCAGCATCTCAAACGTTTGTCTGAACATGAATCGAACCAGCTGTAAAAGAGATGGGAAAGAGGTCATTGGATTTCTGAACAACCGCAGCATCTTGAAAACAATCATCAGATCCCTCAACCAGGCCTTGTAATGCCAGAGAACTTTCACAACTGTGGCCTGACACAACCACACTTTTCTTTTCTTTGGTGTGAACAGCGATGGAAATTTACTTTTTGGCATTTTTGTTTTGCTTAAGTTCACACTGCCCCATTATAGGGACAAACCAATACATCAATATCAGCCAATATCAGCATCAGCCCTAAAAGTATTTTTAAGTGCTGATATTTGGCTGATGGTGACATTTAGCCTTTATTTAATTTTTTTCCAGAGTGTAATTACAGGGTAACACTAACATTGTCTATTTTTTCTCTGTAAGTGGGGAGATGTCCGTGTCTGACTGCAGTTTGCTCTCTCTTCATTTGGTGCTCCGAGACTTTCCAAGCATTAACAACCACTGGCAATCCACAGTCAACATCCATCTTCATTTACCCAGAAAATCTTGTGTTTTGGGATCAGTTCCTGCAGTTGGCTCAGGTTTTTCAGGCATTCACAGAACCATTGACTGGACTCATAAACACAGTAAGAGCAGCCTCTACAGCCAAACAGCTCAACTCCACCAGGTGAGTGACCAGATTCTCTCTGACTGGGGTCGCATTCAGACAGGATCCGGCATTGTGGCAAAAACGCAAGGAATCGCATTCATTTTAAAGGCTACAGGGGGTTCCAAAAACACAAAACGCAGTATCAGGCAAAAAACACAACCAGACGTCACACTGTGCTGGCCAACTGTGTGCCTGATCCTGTGTGAATGCAGCCTGACACGTGCCAACTGGGAAACCTGCAGACTCTGACTCCTCCATTACAAATATCTCAGACTCACGCTCAAGGAGATTACTGCTGTAATCAATGCAGCACTTGAATAAAACCACCTGCTGCCTATAACCATAACTGGAGTTAGATGATATGGTGCAAACATTCATACAATTATTTGGATGGACTGTATAGTTAAAATACTGGCTGTTCAGGCAACTTCACAACATGCAATTCAAAGACTTGAGTTATTCAGAGTGAATTTTCACACTGCGGTGTTAAACAAGAAAATAATCTTCATTCTCTTAAAACCAACCTGGAAAAATTTGTCCATCCGCAGCCTGTCAATTCCAGTCCATTCTCTTTTGAAAGTCTGCAGGAAACTTTCCACATACAAGAGCTCTGCAGAGAGAGGGACAACACCATCTTTTTTTATTAAAAGGTGCAAATGAGTCTCTTCAGTAATTCATGTCATCACACCCATGAAACTGTGAGATCAAACATGGGCGACTTACGGTTACCAACACTCTGGAAGCTGTGGAGAAGACTGGAGATCTGCTTTGACAGCTCCTCCTGTGAACCAAGAGGAAAAACTGCATAAATGAAGTGATTCAATCAGAGAAAGGGGGTGAGAGTGAAAGTACAGGAAGACATGCTATTATCATTATTATGATCTCAGTAGGGGCTTAAAATTGATGCAGTAAGATTTCTTTTTAACATGTGCAGGCTCCCACACTCTCTCAAGTCAGTGTGAATGCAGCACACCTCATTTGCCATTTCAGGGGAAAAGACACACAGCACTGGAGACAGATTTGTCACAATACCAGAAGTCAGACTTCAGTGCCAACACTAACTTTAATATATAAATCTTTGATGCCAGGCACCAGTTTGTGAACCAGTATAGGTGGACTGGGTTTTCCCCACTCCTCTAACTGGTCAGTTAATGCAATGTGGTGTACCTGTCTGTGCCACACACTAGGCTGCTGTGTGAAGGAGTGCAACAAGGACATGAGGTGAAAACCTGACAGAGGTCTATAACCGCCTCAGTGTTAGGGGAATTTTTGCGCTCCTGTCCATGCTGTAACATCCTTGCTCTCTCTCACACAGAGCCGGCAGTCCCAGAGCTGCCATCATCCTGCTCTGATATTAAAAACCCTTCCAACCCACCTGGAGGAGAGGCTTGTCCTGCATCCAGAGGCAGTAGAAGAGACCCTTCCACAGTTTGAGCAGCTCTTCTCCAGTGAATCCCCCTGCACACATGACACAACCAGCTCCAGCTGTAGCACCTCATATGTGATAAGTTACACACTCTGACATGCAAGTCATTTACAATCTGTTGGCTGGGTTCACTGTGAGAATATTATACTACCACAAACAACTTCTCAATTCATTAATGACCCGTTTCTATCCCCGTACTCAAGTGTTAATGTTATTAGTGTTTTTTTAAGCTAACGTTAGCTAGCTAGCTTCTCCACAACTAGCTAACTAGCTGGCCGGCGGCAGGCACGCTAGCTTACCTTTGCCATTCTGTGACCTGACGCTGATGTATTTCCTCAGCTTCTTTAAAGCCTTGGTCCGGGTGGGCTTGTCGTTGGAGGCCAGTCTTTGAGCAAACTGGACCTCTGCTTCTTGTATTGTCGCCATGTTCCCACTGCTTCACGTGGAAACTTTTTTTTATATCCCCGCACGTTTTACTCTACCGTCGGCTCGGCGCACGGTGATGACGCAACGGATGTTTGTTGCGCAAAGTTCCCAAATCACAAAGGGGAAGCGGGACATTTTAGCTTTTATCCAGCCAAGACGCATTTCTATGCGTACTTATTTATTCATAGTGCCTTTTTGTTATTTAAAGATCGCGGGACAGCTAGTCGGGGACAACTAACGCCACCTAAAATGAAGTTCCGGGGTGAATTGAGAGACGCGTACTAGCCTGCTAGCTAAGTTAGCTAAACTGTGGTCGCCTTTTCTTCCTCGTTGTTTTTTGAGATGTCGGGATGCTTTTAACCAACATGGAGACAAAAAGAGTGGAGATCCCCTCCGACGTACTGGACGACCTGTGCAGCCGGTTCATCCTCCACATCCCGAGCGAGGAGAGGGACAACGCCATCCGGGTGTGTTTCCAGATCGAGCTGGCCCACTGGTTCTACCTGGACTTCTGCATGCAGAACACACCGGGTTTACCTCAGTGTGGCATCAGAGACTTCGCCAAAGCTGTTTTCCAACACTGTCCCTTCCTGCTGCCCCATGGAGAGGATGTGCAGAAGGTTATAGAGCAGTGGAAGGAGTACAAGATGGGTGTCCCCACCTATGGTGCCATTATTTTAGACGAGGCACTGGAAAACGTCCTGCTTGTCCAGGGCTATCTGGTGAAGTCAGGGTGGGGCTTTCCAAAGGGCAAGGTCAATGAAGATGAAGCTCCCCATGACTGTGCAGTTCGGGAAGTTTTGGAGGAGACGGGCTTCGACATCAAGGATCGCATCTGCAAAGACATGTTCATTGAACAGAAAATCACTGACCAGCTGGCCCGGCTCTACATCATACCAGGAGTGTCAAAGGACACCAAGTTCAACCCCAAAACCAGGAAGGAGATCAGGAACATCGAGTGGTTCCCGATTGAGAAGCTTCCGTGTCACAGGAACGACATGACTCCAAAGTCTAAACTTGGACTTGCCCCTAATAAGTTTTTCATGGCCATTCCATTTGTGAGACCACTGAGAGAATGGATTGCCAGAGTGAAGGGGGAGTCCACAGACAGCGATGAGGACTTTGTGAACACTGGCAGCCTTCCATGGAAACCTTTGGACAATCCACGCTCAAAATACAGGTGTTCCCAGGGGGCCGAGACATCTCCAGGAGACAGCTGGGCCAAATACAAGCAACAGAAGGCCCTCGGACAACTGGGCCAATATGAGCTCGGTCAGGTCACGAAAGTCAAAAACCCAAATGTGAAAGGCAACGGGAGGAAGTGTCAGGATTCCCCTAATGTGAAGAAGGGGGTCAACGGCAATGGAGTCAGCAGCCAGCCGGTGAAAACGTCAGCAAAGGAAGAAAAAAGATTTCAGCCCAGAAGACTGCAAGACAGTTTTGAGAAAGATGGGGCCCAGTGCAGCTCCACCAACGGCCACGAGACGGTCTACACCTCAGACTGTGAACAGCTGCTCTCCTCCAGGTCCTTCCTCAACTTCAGATTCGACAAGGAAGCCATCATGAAATGTTTTGACTCCTGATGCAGCTGAAGAAATACTGCACCCTTTGCTGGAATATGCTCGATTCTCAGACTCAAAGACATTTGTTGACATTTTAATACAGATGAGGGTTATGCTGAGCAGAGTACCTCTTTCAGCACTGTCAGTAATACACCTTCACACCTTGGAGTTGGAGTTGCCCATTTCAAAACGTTTTCTACTGCCTGCCCTCAAGCACATCCACTCACCTCTACTGGTGGAATCAGGAGTCAGCTGCCTTGCTCAAGGGCATATAAATGGACTTGACACTATCAATCATTTATTTCTCTTACCCCAGTTTTCGGGTCAATCCAGGGAGCTGGTCCCAACTTGATTCTCTCACCCTCAGGGGTATTGTTCAGAGTTAGAAACAAATTTCTAAGAATTTGTTGGTCTTCTGTCAGAGGAAAAGTTCCCACACTTGGAATATCAAATCCTAGCGCTTTGCCTTTGGATACTCTGTGGGATGCGGACATGGACATTGTGCATGGACCAAATGTTCAATTTCAGCTCCTGCAGGGGAGGTTTACTTGGTTATCAGTCATTTGAAGGCAAAAAATCTTTGAGAATGGCATGGATTTTACCCACTTCTGGACATGTAGTGATGAATTGGCTGTGTGGAAAAATTCCAAAGAAATATTCTGGTAATTGATAGTTTTGTTTATCATTTTGAAATGATTTTAAGGACTTCACAATCTCAGCATGGGTGATTTTCTTAATTCTTCCAACTGAGCTCCACATAAAGTGAGATGTTGGCACCGTATTGTGTTCAGTGGTTTACTCCTAAAAGTACTACAGATTTTACTCAGGAATTTAGAATGTAAGAGAAAGGAGCAAGCGTTGGTCCGCGTTGGTGTCATATTGTCCGTTTGTTAAATGTACATGTTACAGATGTGAATGATGTGTCTCCTGAGCCTTATGTTCTCTCTATCTGGTGCACCTCTCACTTGTATGGTGGTGGTTCTCTGCCACGCTTCATCCTGACCCACAAGTCTGCAGATTTTCATCCCCCCTCTAAGCACTGCAGTAGCATGGCGGATGATGTTAGTTGTGGTCACGCATTTAAGTCTGGGAGTAGGGATTGTGTAGCAGGTGATCTCAAATTGTGTCTTGGCTTCAGTGGAGTGTAATTACTTTCAAAGTGATTGTTAATAAAATATTTCAAAAATCACACCCACGCTCAGTCTTCTGCCTAAAAGAGCAACCAAGTGTGCTTCCTGTCAAACTCAAAGGGATACAATGTTAGATCATATACAAATGGGTGTTGTTTTAAAGGTCATCAGTAAAAATGTAAAATCATACAAATGTTATGGATGTGTGGAGCAGTTTGGGCTGTTACATCCTGGACTGTATTCTGCTGGGAGAGAGGGGTACAGGGAGTTATAGTCATCAAGGCAATTACCTGACACTTCTGGTAATCAAATAGCAGACAAGCTGTAATTTTACAAAGTCTTGAGTTGTAGGAACACAAGAAAGACATTTACACAAGGTAATTAACTCAAAAAATGAAAATTTAATCTATCTGCTCATCAGTTCAAACACAGGATTCTGTGTCAATGTAAAACACAGCAAGTTATATGGCTCCGCTTTTTGTCCAGCTTCCCAAAAACACAACAGTTGTGGGCAGAGTGTTCTTGTTTAGCATTCCATAAACCAGCATAAAATGACTCGAAGCAGCGTGAGCAGCATATTCCAGGTGTTATGATTGCACTTTGGGTCCAAAAGTCTGATATCTACCTCATAATCTCCCCGTCACTCACAGAATCCACATGCTTCTCTTAATGTACTACTTCCAAGTTTTACATTTAAAAAAAAAAAGAAAAAAAAAAGGTGTATTCAAGTACCTATTCCTCAGAGGTCACAAACTGGATCCTAAACAAAAGTCACAATTTATGATTAAGTCTAATCAAACGTTTGATTCAGTAGATAAGATCATGTGAGATGGTTCCCATTTTATTTTAAGAAACCCAGTAATTTTTTACTCTTGCTTCAAATCAGGTACTTTTTACATGAGCAGTTTTACTTAAATATAACTGAACGGTGCAACAGTACATCTACATCACATAACCTGCAAAACAGGGTCTGTTGAGAAGATGTGCTTTGAGGCCTTTATTATAAAAAACGAGAAATTGCAACAATCAGTTTCTAGTATTAACTGCAAACTTAAATAGGCAGATGTAGTCACTTCACCCATGCATTAAAGGGAAACATTTCCTCAAGTAAATAATGTTTTGTGGCATTTATCCTTCCATGAATGCACATGTTAATATCCCTCAACCCCATTCAGTGGTGGGGTTGACTTTCCATCCCCCTGGTGGAGGGGGCAACATGGAGGGAGGAAGATCAGGAACAGAAAGGAGCTGCTGAGGTAAGTCACTTTCTGCCGGGCTTCCTTCTTCATCCTCCTCATCTTTGAGAACTCTGTGGAGATGTAAAGAATGAAGAGTTGAATTTTAGATGAATAGGAAGAAGCACTGTCCATTCTAACTGCACCTGAGGGAAGCATAATCATGAATCACACCCTTTGCTACTGAGGGAAATTCTTTTCTTCTCTCGTCTTGTGAGCCACTCTTCTATGCTTCGCTTGGGTGGAGATCTGCCACCAGGGTTGTCTCTGTGCTGTCTTTCATCTGGAACAAAAGATACATCATTCTTCACTGTGCGCAGCTGTTGAACAACCACTTTGATAACTAACTGAAGAGGACAGTCATCTTATGCAGTGTCTTGTTGTGTCAAATAAGTGTGCGCCAGTAGTCACATCGTATATCATACTGCTATCAAGATGTTTCGAGGTATGACATGTTGTCCATACTGTGCAGCCCTAGTAGACAGCACAGCTCTAAAGCTACAGCTTACCTTCAATCTGCCTCTTTAGGCTTGCCAAGTCTTCTTCGGACATGTGGGAAAACCTGCAGTTGGGGCCAAAACCACAAACTCCTAACGCAGGAGCACCAAGGAAAAAATATCAGTACATATAGCCATTCGACATCATTCCTTATTCATGGCGGTGTGTAGAGCGATCGATGTGCTACCTGTTTGGAGAAACTTCCTGCAGGGTTTCTTGGCTCGCTCATCATCCAGAATGGCTGCAAAGTCTGCAACATTATGAGCAAAATGTCAGCACACCACAGACTTCTCTCATGCCCCTTTATGTAAGCCTCAACCCTCAAGTATGTAGATGAATGGCCACGCTAGCAGTGTGAAGTTTTGGAATATAAACATATTTAAATTTCCAGTCTTGATGCCCCGTGGCAGCCTGATCTGCTCTTTGATATTATGAAAAATTTCAGGTCATTGAGGCCTTTAAGTATCCAGAATATCTGACCAGATCAGTAAAGTCTCAACAGTATTAAAGACAGTTAGGGAATGGGATATGTCAGAATCAGAGGAAAATGTCAAGAGAT
>OMLB01061959.1:0-11516 GCA_900302555.1 Myripristis jacobus
TGATCATTGAACACTGGCAAGATATGCAGATGGCATCTGTACCTTATTGACCTGCCCAGTCACTTTTGTGTGTGTGTGTGTGTGTGTGTGTGTGTGTGTGTGTGTGTGTGTGTGTGAGAGAGAGAGAGAGAGAGAGAGAGAGAGAGATTCTGAGGTTCTGTTCCCGTGGGGGGATGACACAGGGTGGGGGGTTCCCCAAGGTGTATGTGTGTGTGTGTGTAAGAACATAAACTAGCCCCAAAGCAACCAACTAAACAAAGCAAAAGTTCTTCCACTGCCCATTGGCTCAAAAGGCCAAATGACAAGGGCCTGATGACGAAGGTCTGTCCAGCATGGAGAGCAGAGAGAGACTGACTGACCTGGCTGAGCATTTCTGCATGTTGCCACACCCAGCCAGGTGCCAGTCATCCCCCTAAAGAGCTCCTCCAACTCTGGCAGACAGGGCCAGGAAGGACCAGGAGGCAGCATGACCTCTAGAGGCCATCACAGTGTGTTTGTGTGTGTGTGTGTGTGTGTGTCTGTCGGAAACAACATCCTTGGGGAAACCATGAATCTGGAAAATGTTAGTCATCATGACCTCAGCCGTTTCCTTGGCTGAGGAAACGGCTGAGCTTGGGCAAAGCAATGAAGTGCACCATCTTAGAGAGTCTGTCAACCACAGTCAGAACCACAGTGTTACCATTAGAGGGGGGTAGTCCAGTAACGAAGTCCATGGATATGTGGGACCAGGGGCGTTGAGGGATGGGCAAGGGCCTGAGTTCTCCTGAGGGCTTCTGGTGAGAAACTTTATTACAGGCACACACAGAACAAGCATTGACATAACTGGTTACATCTTGAGCCATTTTAGGCCACCAAAACCGTTGTTGCACTACAAATAAAGTCTTGTTTATGCAAGGGTGACATACGGTCTTGTTAGTATGGGCCCAATGAACAACATCCCCCCTGAGGGCCTGCACCACAAAAAGCTTATCGTCGGGGCATTTCGGGGGGAATAGCTACACCTTCGATGGCGGCTTTAACTTTGCTCTCCACCTCCCATGAAAGCACAGCAATGAAGCAGGTCTTGGGCAAGATGGTTTTGGGTTCAGAATCAACATGGTCATGAGAAAACATACGAGACAGAGCATCAGGTTTGACATTCTTAGAACCAGGTCGTTAGGAGAGCATAAAGTTAAAGTGGCTAAAGAAAATAGCCCATCTCGCCTGCCTCGCATTTAACCTCTTAGCTGATTTTAAATATTCAAGATTTTTATGATCTGTCCAAACCTGAAACGGCTGGGAAGCTCCCTCCAGCCAATGTCTCCACTCCTCCAGGGCCACCTTAACAGCCAGCAGCTCACGATCACCAATATCATAATTTTGCTCCGCCGAGGAGAGTTTCTTGGACAAGCATGCACAGGGGTGCAGCTTAGCGTCCTTGGAATTTGTTTGTGAGAGGATCGCACCAACATCGACGTCGGAAGCGTCTACCTCTACCACAAACTGCTGGCTGGGGTCCAGGAGGGCGAGAACAGGGGCGGAGGTGAAGCTCCTCTTGAGACCCTGAAATGCAGCTTCACATTCGGGGCTCCAGACAAATGGTCTGTGGGGAGAGGTAAGGTCATGCAGAGGTGAGGCTATAGTGCTGTAATTGCGAATGAACTTTCTTTAAAAGTTGGCAAAACCCAGAAACCTTTGAACTTCCTTGCGTGAACTGGGAGTGGCCCAATCTGCCACTGCAGAGATCTTTTCGGGGTCCATCCTGATCTCCTTCTCAGCAAGCACAAACCCAAGGAACGAGACCGAGGGTTTGTGAAACTCGCATTTCTCCGCTTTCACAAACAGCTGGTTTTGGACAGCCTGCAACACCGAGCGGACGTGGCGAGTGTGAGTCTCCTCATCGGTGGAAAAGATCAGGATGTCACCTAAATACACAAAGACAAAGACATTAAGCATATCACGGAGTACTTCATTAACCAGGTTCTGAAACACTGCAGGAGCATTGGTAAGTCCGAAGGGCATGACCAAATATTCTTAATGTCCTGTTGGTGTGTTAAAGGCTGTCTTCCACTCGTCCCCCTCTCTGATTCTAACCAAATGGTAAGCGTTACAGAGATCGAGTTTTGTGAAGACAGTGGCCCCCTCCAACAACTCAAAGGCTGTAGAGATGAGGGGGAGAGGGTACCTGTTCTTGATTGTGATATCATTGAGGCCGCGATAGTCAATGCAGGGTCTGAGGGTCTTATCTTTCTTGTCCATGAAGAAGAAGCCTGCCCCAGCAGGAGAGGAGGATAGAACGGATGATTCAGGCGGTGAGGGAATCCTTCACGTAGTCCTCCATGGCTTTGCGTTCAGGAGCTGAGAGAGAGTACAACCTACCCCTAGGTGGGGTGCAACCAGGCAACAAGTCAACTGCACAATCATACGACCGATGTGGTGGCAGGGATGTGGCTTTAGCTTTTAGCATGGCGGCACGTTAACTAAGTCAAGATTAGAGGTGCCAGAGACTGGAACCGAATCCCTGGGTTTGGGGAGACAGGTGTCGGCACAGTTAGGTCCCCAGGAGGTGATCCTCCCATTAACCCAGTCAAAGTCAGGATTGTGGGTTTCAAGCCAAGGGTGCCCTAAAATCACTTGATGAGCCACTGAGTCAAAAACATGAAAACTTCAGTGTGTGAGTCAGGAAAGATTAGCTTAACTGACTGTGAGCAGTGGGTAATCCTGCCCAGGGGAGTACCATCTACGGCTTTAACCTCAAGGGGGTGTTGGAGAGCGAACTTTCTCAGCCCTAGTCTCCTAACAAGGGAAGAGTTCATAAAGTTAGCGTCAGCACCAGAATCAATGAACACAGAAACCAGAAGTGAATTAGAGTCAGAAATAAGCTTTACTTGAGGATGGCATTGGGCAGGATTACTAATAACAAAGTTTCGACTCACCATGAGCAGCTTCCTATTCTGCACACCGGCACCCTTGACATGGCATGCACTTACTAAATGCCCCAATTGTCCGCAGTAAAAACACCTGCCATCCCTCTGGTGGCAAAGACGTTCCTCCGCGGGGAGGTGGGTGCGACCCAGCTGCATGGGTTCCTCCGCTGGGTGGCTAATTGGAACCAGGCTGGCTGCAGGTGGGTGGACGTGGTTTGGCCGATCCTCCGAGCCGATCCTCCATCCCTGGTGTGGTGACAAGCGAGTCCGGAGCCAGCCCCGTTCCTGGTAACGCTCGATGAGTCTCTTATCAATCCTTATGGCTAAGGCGATGAGTGAATCCAAATCCTCCGGGAGGTTGACAGAAATCAGTTGGTCTTTCACAGATTCAGAAAGTCCTTGAAAAAATGCATCAGTCAAAGCTGCACGATTCCACTCGCTTTCAGAGGCGAGACTGCGGAAATCAATGGCATAGTCTAAGACCTTGCGCTTACCTTGCCTCAACTTAAGCAAGGACCTGGCGGCTTCCCTGCCCGGCGAAGTGCGCTGGAAGACCTGCTCGAGGGCTCGAGTGAATCTGGGGACGGTGGAGCAGGTTGTCGACCCACGGCTCCACTCAGCGGTGGCCCACGCCTCAGCTCAGCCCGTGAGGTGGGAGATGATGAACGCCACCTTGGTCCGGTCCGAAGGGAAAGCCGAAGCTTGCAGTTCAAAATGTAGTTCACATTGCATCAAAAAAGGTCCCGGAGAATCGCTCCGGACGGGTGAGCTGCGGGCATGGCGAGGCAGCACTGGAGGGAGGCTGCGAGTCCGGGGGTGAGCCCTGAAGAGTAGCCGGGTCCGGCGTCTCTGTCGCCGGCATGCTTCGTGGCAGGTGAGTGAGTAGTTCGTTAAACTGTGAGCCCAACGTTGTCATCATCGAGTCCTGTCGAGCAGCCAGGGCTCTCAAACCTGCGCACAGAGACGTGAGCTGTTCTTCTTGTTGCGCCAGCCTTTGTCCCTGCAAACGAAGGGCTTGACGCACCGGGTCTGAGTCATCTGAGTCCATTTCTGGCCAGTTCGTTCTGTTATGAATGTGGCACAGTAAAGGCAGGACTCAAATGCACAACTAAGACTGGTGAAATCCAAAAAGCAGGTTTATTACCAGGCAGAGGTCGGTACACAGGCAGGCAATCAAAAACCAGGCAGAGGTGTCCAAAAACGTGAGGCAAAGGCAAGGTCAGAAAACAGGCAAGGATCAAACACTCAGAACTATGACTATGGCTGTGAAATAACGCTGGTAAGTGAGCAAGAGCTACAACGAACTGGCAACGAGACAAGACACAAAGGGGGAGTATAAGCGGGACTAATAGGGAGTGATTAGACACAGGTGTGGGAGACACAATCAGGGATCAGGTGAACACAGACGAGGAGGGGGCGGGGCAGACAGGAACCTGGAACAGAGACAGGGGTGAGTGATCACAAAATAAAACAGGAAGTGAGGGAGAAAATAAATACTTAACAGACAGTGGACCATGACATTTACAGACATATCACAAATCAATCTTATTATTGGAGGAGATTTAAATTGTATTTTGGACCCTTATACGGACAGCTCCTCAAAGAAACAGGCCTCCCACTCTAACACAAGGGATTTTTAAAAAATGCATATATCAAAAATTCTAAGCTATCTGATGTGTGGAGATTTTTCCATCCCACAGATTGAGACTATTCCTTTCACTCACATGTACTGTACATGATGTTTATACCCAAACCCACTACTTTTTAGTAGACTCCAAATTATTGCCTAATATTCATAGCCCTAGATATCGTGATAAACGAATCTCTGATCACATTCCCCTCACATTCATACTTGATTTAAATAGTCTGCACTCTTCTCGGTCATTATGGAGAATGGACTTGTTAATGACCCCAAATTTTCTGAATATCTGAACACTCAAATGAAAATATTTTTGAAGCCAACGACAGTCCAGAGACATCCCCTTGTTTATTGTGGGAGACTCTAAAAGCATATTTAAGAAGCTGTCTCTTATTTAGGGGTTATAAATAAGCAAAATAAAGCTAAGGTTTTAGAGTTGGAAGAACAGATCCACCAATTAAATGAAGAAAACATATGAAACACATTGAATAAATATAAACAAAGTGTTGAGCTGAGGCTCCAATACAATCAAATTGTTACGGCAAAAATCTCAAAATCATTCCTTTTCCTAAAACAGAAGTATTTTGAGTTTGGGGAAAAATCACAGAAACTGCTTGCCAGACAACTACGCAAATTAGAAAATGATCGCAAGATCCACAAAGTCATATCCAAACAAGAAACTTATCTTACTTCAGTGAAAGATATCAATATGCATTTTAAAGAATTTCATGAAACTCCTCTCAAACAACTGCAGGACCTCTTCATATGGAAAATTTCTTCAAAAATATTAATCTTCCCTCTCTTACACATCACCCCTGAATAGTTAAAACAAGCAATTCAAACCTTAAAAGGAGGCAAAACACCAGGCCCTGACGGGCTCCCTAGCTAGTTATATAAAACATTTGCCAGTACACTTACACCTTTTAAGCTTGATATGTAAAAACAGTCTCTTGAAAATGAATCTCTTCCACCAACACTTAATGAAGCTGTTATAGTAATTATTCTGAAGAAAGGCAAGGACCCAGAGGGGGTTGGAGGATACAGGCCTATCTCTCTCTTTAATGTGGATCAGAAAATATTGGCTAAAATATTAACAGACTTAGCAGGTATATGATTACGCTGATTGACCCAGGTCAATCCATATTTATCCCTGGTAGAAATTATTTTTCCAATCTTCAACGCGTTTTTAACAAAATGTATCATGGCATTCGACCAGGTAGAATGGTCTTACTTATTTGCCATGCTGAACAAATTCAACTCAGGAGATACATTTATTTCATGGATTACACTTCTTTAAAAAAATTAACTAATGGAATGTTATACTGTCTGTTTAGGGGCACAAGACAGGGTTGCCCCCACTCGCCACTACTGTTCTCGCTGGCTATCGAGTCCCTTGCAGAATCAATTTGTATAGATCCGAATATTTATAGGCTTTAACATCACAGACACACCCAATAAGATATCACTATATGCAGAGGACGTTCTGTTATTCACTACCAAACCTCAAAGTAGTATCCCTGTTATACTAGCTAAAATAAACTTGTTTGGAACCTTTTCAGGTTATAGGATTAATTGGACCAAAGTGAATGAATGTCTGTTGGGTTAAAAGATTTATCTTTGATACAAAATTTCCCATTCAAAATTTCCTCTCAGACATTTCCCTATCTTGGAATTAAGATTACCAAAGAATTCTATTGTCTTTTTAAGGCCAATTATCCCCTTGTTCTGGCCAAATTACAAGCTAATATTCAATTTTGGAGATCGCTCCCTATTTCAGTGATTGGTAGAACTAATACAATTGAAATGATATTTCTTCCTCAGTTGCTGTACCTCTTCCAATGCCTCTGTGTTCTTGCCCAAATCATTTTTCAAACATTTAGATTCTATCATCCTTCCCTTCATCAGGAATTATGAAAGTCATAGAATTAAAAAAGCTCCCCTCTGCAACCCAAAACAAAATGGTGGCCTGGCCCTCCCTGACTTCTGTCTTTATTTTTATTGGGCTTCCAATATGAAAACAATTTCAGTGTGGTTAGACAACCTAGCTGAACCCCCTCAGTTACAGCTGGAACGGGATCAATGCCTACCATATAGTCTGGGTGCAGTGATATGGTAGGCCCAGTTGCCCTAGATAAATCTATTTATAATGGTAACATCATTATTAATAGTATGGTCAGAATTTGGAAACAAAGTAAGAAAATTAAGAAAGAAACAAATTCATGTTTTGGGATCTGTTCACTCTCGTTCCTGCTGCCTATAGCTGGGAATCCTTTATTCGCTCCATCCAGGCTTGATACTGTTTTTTTACAGTGGAGAAATTTTGGTATTCAGACAATTAGCGACCTTTGCTTGAGTGGAACCTTTGCCTCATTTACTCAATTGCAAGAGAAATATGAACTCCCTAGGAGTAATTTTTTTCAGGTTTCTAGAAACTATGTACATACTCATCTACCTTCCTTTGAAAGTGCTTCACCCTCAGCTTTAGACAGATGCTTCCTCCAAAACGTAAAATCCAGACAGAAAGGTGTCACACTTCTACAACTCATTACAATCAGTTCATCCTCCATCTATGACAGTGATCAAAACCACATGGGAAAATGAGCTGGGCATACAAATTCCTGATGAAACTTGGGAGGGGAGCCTTAAAGAAATTAATGCCTGCTCTACTAACTCTAGACATTGTCTCATTCAGTTTTGGGTCATTCACAGACTTCACTACTCCAAATCAAAACTCTGTAAGATGTAAATGTAATAATGTAATAGAAATGTAATAAAGTAGAGGCAAATCTCCTCCATAGCTTCACTCTCTGTCCCAAGATACAAAGATACTGGTCAAAATTTTTTAAAACCTTCTCTGATGTTCTCAACATCCACATTGAACCTGATCCTGTCGTGATTATATTGGGAACTTAAGAATCAATATCTATACTAAAAAAGCAACTTCTTTCTTATGGTTTAATCACAACCAAAAAATTAATTTTGATATTCTGGAAAAAGAAGGAAGCTGCTTATAAGCATTGGCTTAATTAAATGATCAGTACTCTTCACTTTGAAAGAATAAGGTTTTCATTGAAGAACAAAGAATCACAATTTGAAACAACCAATAATACACATTATGAGGCCCATTGTCCACTATTACTCCACATGCCTTTTTTTCTTTTTCTTTCTTCTTTAATTTATTTTCCATTGTAACCCTTAATGTTGTATAGTATGTAATGAACAGAATGGAGGATGGGAGGGAGAGAGGGAAGGAGGATCGGTTTGTTAAGTCTTTTTTCCCTTTTCTTTCCTTTTTTTGTGCATGTTTATTGTTAATATTATCCATTTGTTGTGTATTCCTTCTTTATGTTTTCACTAAATGAAAATGTAAACTTTCTATCCTACATTTTGTAAATCCTCTTCAGTGAAACGTACTTGATAAAAAAATGATGGAAACAACTTTTATGATAGTACAAACTCTGTCAACTGTACTGTTATTGTGTGAATGGCTGTTCTCCAAAATATGATAATCCCATCATTACTCATGGAAAACATGAATGCATTGGATACACTGGTGCTTGGTGTTTGTTCGGAACACTGGTCTCTCTTTGGAAAAGTCAGTCAGATTTCCTCCATTTGAAAATGCCAGTGTGCCATAGCAAGGAGAGAACTGCTAGACTGGATAGACAGCCCATACTGTCCTCTTCCTGACAGCCAGGAACTGAGCCACAGTTGTTTTTTCTTGTTTCTCTTTCTTTTTGGAACACAAGACGGCCAGCATCACACATACTGCTTTGGTATGCATGATTAACAATTTCTTGACCCTTGCTCCTGCCAACTCATCAACTCGCACAAGGACGTGAACAATGATTGGTCAGGGTCATACTTGTAGTTTGTAGCATAAGTGGGCATGGTTGGTGGTTTTCTGCATAGCAATGCCTGTGCAGCAGGAAGCACCAACACAAACTGGTTAGCTGAACCAAACTGTCTTTTCTCCTGATTTGTTTTTCTGAAAAACACCAATTTACTTTGATTTGGTTTGCAATGGTGCTCATGGCATTGGATGAGTTAAAAGTAGAAATTCTGATTTATCAATGGTGTGCAGATTGCTTTTGCAAGTGCAGTTGAAGGTTACCAGGGTACAAACATTTAGCACCTTAAAACTGCTGAATATGTATTTTAAGGTGTGTCAGCCAGAGAGCACAAAAATGAAAGAAGGGTTTGTCTGATTTACTGAAGGAAAGGTATGGAAGTTATTTTAACCTAGAAACAGTAAACAGTAACAATGTATGATCAAAGTAATCAAGACTGTTAAGTGATTTAATCAAAAATTAAGTTTTGTGTGAGTAAAAATAAACTTTTTAAAAACGGAGTAGGAATATAATTGTGTCAGGGCAGGTCTGAGCTTGTCAGGGACTTGCCTGGGGCAGACTCAGTGGTTTCCAAGGAAAGTACCCATGACACCATTATTTTTAGGTCTGGAAGAAGAGCCAAATAAGGAAAGAAAGAGGGCTGTTCCTCAGCTCCATTGAAAAAGCTGGGAGGACGCTCTAAACAGTATATAAAGCGTTGTAGATGCAAGGTAGAGTTGAAAATCTTTAACAGAGAATAAAGCCTGCCTTCTCTGGACTCTGCCTGACTCCTGTGCATCCTTGTTGAAGACTCCAGCACTCATTTTTCTGAGGTTTTTGGTACCTGTTGTGAGAAGTTTTTCTTGACCTAATCTGGCCCTATTGGGGACACCTTTGTCACATCAAAGGCAGTTTGTATAACCCCCAGATTAAGCACACAATTTGAGGAAATGAAGAGGCAGATATGAATGACAGACCTCCTCTGCCCATGTATGGCAGGAACCCCATGGGTTAAGTGAAATGAGATTTTTTTCTACTAACTCTTTCATGGATGACCTATTCACCATAAGGATTATGTAAAATAAAATCAACAATAGAAATTCGGTTTACTTAGGCTATCTTTGAGCAGGACATACTAGCAATACTTGAAAACAGGAAAGACATGCATTGTGCAATCTGGTTTAAATAGCAACCCTGAAATTGGCAAATTACAATTAAATTGCAGCAGAGCTCATTTGGATTTCAGCTGTTATTAAATCACTTGCTAAATTGCTAATAGTTGCGACTTTTATTTTTTTTAGCATATGCAGCTGGTTTGCGCCTGCCTTAGCAGGGGGTTAGTGTCTGATTGAATTGGGACAATCTGTGTGTTTTGTGGGAAGATCTGTGTCTGAAAGATCAAGTGAGCCAAATGGCCAACAAATGAACAAACTGTACGGTCAACAAACTGAGTGGTAAACTGTCAATTTGTCTCCATAGACAATGAGCATGGTATCAGGCTTTGCCCCCCTCATCACTGCTGGTATATTTGGAGCAACACTGTCCTCTGCTTTGGCCTGCTTGGTGTCTGCTGCTAAGGTGTTCCAGGTATTTAAATCACACACACACACACACACACACACACACACATGCATACTCACAGATAGACGGACAATGACATTTATGCTGATATTCTTTGACCCAATTTCTTATTGTGGATCAATGAAGTATTTCTGATACTGATTCTTTCATGGGACATTGCTGTGAACATTGTTTTAATCTTTTGTTTCTTTGGAATTTTCTTGTCCATCTTGTAGTGTCTGTGTAAGGACAAGCTCTACCCTCTTATTGGCTTCTTTGGGAAAGGTTATGGGAAGAACGATGAACCACTCAGAGGCTACATCCTGACTTACATCATAGCTCTCTGTTTCATCCTGATTGGTGAGGTTTTAAAGTAATTTCAAACTTCTTTAGGCAACCAGTAGAAACTGCTCAACACTAATACAATTGTCTGCTGCTTGTAGCTGAGAAAGATACATAACACATATGCTTTATGTGCATTAAATCAATTGGAACACTTTATTTGTCTCAGTCTTAGTCTTTGTCTTTGTGTCTTGCTGTTCTTCTTTCCACCAGCGGAGCTGAACACCATAGCTCCTATTATCTCCAACTTCTTCCTCTGTTCCTATGCTCTCATCAACTTCAGCTGCTTTCATGCCTCAATCACTAACTCACCAGGTAGACTCACAAATGACACGTTGCCTCAATGAATGGATCTATAATTAAATCAAATGTCAAAATGAAAATCTACCCATAATAAGAAACACAATGCACAGTGCTTGCATTTTTGTGCGCATATATGTTTCTGCATTTATGTTTGTGTGTGTGTGTGTGTGTGTGTGTGTGTGTGTGTGTGGGTATAGGCTGGCGCCCATCTTTTCAGTACTACAGTAAATGGGCATCATTGCTAGGTGCAATAGTTTCCGTGGTTGTCATGTTCCTCCTGACATGGTGGGCAGCCCTCATCGCCATTGGCATTGTCCTGTTCCTGTTGGGATATGCACTGTATAAGAGGCCTGGTACAAACACATACACACAAGAACAGACACTACTAGATAAAGACTACCACTACCTCCAGCTGTGACGTGCAGCTCGTACAATACCAGCAGACACCATGTTTAATGCAGAGACCATAACTAGCTACAGTGGATATAAAAAGTCTACACACCCCTCTTAAAATGCCAGGTTTTTGTCATGTAAAAAAATGAGACCAAGATAAATCATTGCAGAAATTTTTCCACCTTTAATGTGACCTATAACCTGTACAACTCAATCGAAAAACCAACAAAAATCTTTGACAGGCAGGAAATAAAAATAAAAAACTAAAATAATGTGGTTGCATAAATATGCACACCCTTAACTAATACTTTGTTGAAGCACCTTTTGATTTTATTACAGCACTCAATCTTTTTGGGTAGGAGTCTATCAGCATGGCACATCTTGATGTGGCAATATTTGCCCACTCTTCTTTGCAAATATGCTCCAAATCTGTCAGATTGCGAGGGCACCTCCTGTGTACAGCCCTCTTTAGATCACCCCACAGATTCTCAATTGGATTCAGGTCTGGGCTCTGGCTGGGCCATTCCAAAACTTTAATCTTCT
>OMLB01061960.1:0-34638 GCA_900302555.1 Myripristis jacobus
ACACACACACACACACACACACACACACACACACACACACACACACACACACACCATGAATGCATGTAATTTAGTTTAGATTTGTGCATCACAGTATGGGACAGACTGCCATGACTTTGCTGTTCCACGGTCATTCAGTCAGGCAACATTTCACCTGTGCAAAGGCCCAGACACACCAAACTGACAGCAAAGAACTAGTGGTGACAGATAGTTGCACTTGAACACATCCCAAAGACTACAGCCAACAACCAAGAAGCACGGCTGTTCTGCATCTCCGTGAGAGGAAATAACTCTCCACTCCAGCAGGTGGCAGTAGTCTGTATTCATCAATCAAAAAGGGAAACCAGAAGACCCAGGAATGTAGATATACTGGACAAGCCATCAGAAAAAAACATGTTTGCTTACCATTTTCACACTACTCTCACACAGCACAGGCAGTTTCGTAATACAGCTACTCATAGTCCAGAATGTCTGATAAGAAGCTGCAAATGGCACTGGCATTGTCAGGCCTTGATCTTTTGGTTGTGGAGGAACACAGGAAGACAGGAAGACAGGAAGACAGGAAAATAAAATAATTCCATATCACTTCCCATGCACTGATTTGCTAAGTTGAACAGCCAATCAGAGTGCTCTCTCTCACAGACTGGCTCTGTCGCTGATTCAATGTGTTCAATCGGCCAAAAAGCTGCCAACAGGGTTCTGACTAGTGCCAACGGAGCAGGAGACACCACAAAAACTAGAGCCACAGGGGGTGCCCCGGTGGCTCGCTGGATAAGAGCGCATACTAAGCACCAAGGCTGACTCCTGATTGCAGCGTCCTGGGTTCGAATCCAAGCTCAGGCCCTTTGCTGCATGTCATCCCCTCTCTCTCCCACACCCTTCCTGTCTCACTACTGTCACTGTCAAATAAAGCCAAAAAAAAAAAAAAAAAAAAACTAGGGCCACAGACGCTCACAGATAGCCAAACATTGGTCAACAACCTACCATTGGTTTGGTGTGTCATGATCCTATCACCACAGTATATAGCACACCCAGCTAGGTGTGCAATATTAACATTTCTGCCCCTATCTTAGGGCCTCTGTGTTTTATTGCATTACTTAACATGTTCTCTTTATGACTCAATTAGTGCCACCACTTTCCTCAGCTGTTGTACTCATTCGCTTCATGGATTCCCCAATTGTGATAGTCTCAGGAATGGCAGGTGCTTCTTTAGAACATAAGGGGAAGGAGTAGAAGCTTTGGTCCAGCACAGATTTTAGCAACAAACTGTGGAGACGAGGAGAATAGGGCTGAGAACAGCAGCATGGCTAATCTACACAAGCTGGTATTGGTTGAGATAATTACGTCTCAAAAGTTTCCATTAAGCAAACATTAGTTTTGGAATTGTTGGGTTTTGGAACTGCACAGTCAATGTTTAATTACACACTTTTAAAGCATTTAAATAGCCTTCGCATCATCGATCGCATTACTGGGAAATTTTTTTTAGAACTTCACTAGAACGGCCATTTTCTTGATCTAGACAGGGAGTATATTAACAGTTTTTGCTGGAATCCCCTGTTTGGGAAAAAGACAATAAAATTTGTGATATGTAATCAATTGTTCTTCAATATTCTTGATAAAAGAGAAGAAGGACATGCCGGTGCAACAGTTTTGACACATGGCTCAAACTCTGATAAGGACCTGTGACTGATGGCTTACTTAGCTGTCCAATGTGCTGACAATAATGTGCCATCATGTCAGCTGACAGACAGCACTACATTTAAAAAAGACTGTATAGTTAGCAGCTGATGCACCATACAGAAAGAAGCAATCAATTATTGTATTCAGTGTGTACTGAATGCTTTCCACACCATATTATATGTGCTAGTACTGGAGGGATAGCTCCTGCTGATCACCTAAGATGGACAGCTTGAGGAAAATCATCCAGTTACATGACATGTGGAGTATTTCTACAGCCTCAATTAAATCCAAAAAGACAGCAAAACAACACAACTGAAGAGAATGACATATCAGTGCCTTGCGGTTTTATGTACAGTTTCCAACATTTATTTTTAAAGCAGTGTAATTTTGACAAAATATCACATACACAGCCTACCTACCTGAAAGCAGGTGGGTCCTGGTTTGCCAGGTGGTATATCAGCCTGGTAGTAGACCTTGAGCTCAGGCACCACAGCAATGACTGTTTTGATGACGAGAGAAATTATGTCTGACCACACCTTCTTGATGTCCACACCTTTAGCAGCTAACCGGTAGAGCACACTGGAAAGGGTGCGCTTGCTGCCTGTGCTCTGGCTGTCCGAGTGAACAAACTTGCCACTGTGGACGTTGAGCGAGTAGTTGGTCAGGTGCATGAAGACGTGGCTCAGATTCTTCTGGCTAGGTTCCTATACAAACACAATGAGGTCAACCTTGATTATCAAGGCCATGGAATTAGTTCTCGTCAAAGCAAATTCATGTTTAAGTAAATGTGTGGTCATCATGAGGGTTGTCATGGCTACCTGGTAGGGCTCGGTGCAAAAACGTGTCAGGCCCTCCTTGGCAATGTAGATTTCTAACGGCTCCAGGGACTTGACTAGCACGTAGAGGCGGATATCAAACTTGAGTTTGTCAATGAGCAACGGCCTCTGGATATACTCCTGCACTACAGCCTGCTTAGTCTGTGAACCGGCCATGAGCTTTAGGTCACTAGGATCACGGATGAGGTAGATGCCATCCCCCTGAGAGCCACCATCTGGCTTGACGATGAAGGTGGGATTCACGGTAGAATCATTTTCTTTAACCATGCGAATCTGTGGTAGAGGAACAAGTGAGAAAGGACAGAAAGAAAGCAGAAGACTTACTGGCGAAACCTGGTGCATGGGTTATATAAAAAAGCATTGTTTAAAACCAATATCAGAGTTGCAGTGCAGCAAAGATTAACATGTCTTAACAGTGTATGCAACCTTGAACAAGTGAACAATTTGAAGGCTGTGGGCATACTGTTGTGAAAGTCCTGCACAACCAAATTATCTGATATTATCATAAAAAAGTAAAGTACAGCTTGGCTGTTATGGGTGGATGCCATGTACATGTTTTTTATGATTCACTGCGTAATTGATGGACACATTAGTGAAGGGATAGGTGTTATAGGGGAAAGAAAGCATACAATACTGTCATGTTCCTTCTTTTCATGTTAGCTGTGCTCCTCTTTTTATTTTTCACTGTAGTAGAATTATCCATCACCATACAAATATGAGCTCAATACTAGGCCTTACATCTCAGTTTCAGTTAGATCATATTTTAGTGCTCACTGGGGCCGACAGCGTAACACTTACTTTAGAGTATACAAACCAGGTCTTGCCTGCTGTAGAGCAGGCTGGAGTTAGAATAGTGGGACGCTGGTGCCCCCCTCTGTCTAGATGCAACTGATATTTGCTATTAAATATTTGATCATGATACAGACCAGCTGCCTTTCTAACTGCACCACCGATTAAGTGCCTGATAACCATGTTAATGAAGATAAAAAAAAAATTTAAAAAAAAAAAAATTAAAAATACTACACTTTTTGGGATAGTGTCACACACATATAACTCAATAAAGGTCAATTTTGAACAGTTCTTTCTTTATCCTGTTAATTTCCCTCAGAAACTGATGAGCATTGACTGACACTGCATGTGGACAAACACATGCAGTGTTAGTCAATATATTTAATTGTGTTTATTTGTATGACACCTTTCATAAAAAAGAAGGCATATCAAAGTGCTTTACAATCCTGACTATATTTCTAACATGAAGGATAACATACTTTGTGACCCTGTTAATGTGTTGAAATGATGTGTTAAAATTTAATCTGAATGTGAAATCTGAAAAAACACCTGGGTTTTGACTTCTTTTTTAAATTTAAAAAGCCTGTGGAGCCAATTGTTTAATTAGGCTTGGCTGAGTCATATGGTTTTGACCTGATGTTTCCAATATTAAGGTAGCAAGGGCCACTTTAAAAAAAAAAAAATCTGATATATGTTCAATCTATGATAGCCTGTTGTGAGTCCATAAAGTAATTGTCCTTGCCTACAGTGACATTTGCATGTCCAGCAGAACTAAATGGTGAACAGAGCAATATGATGTTATTTTTATGCTGCTTATGTCAACTCCCTGAATACTGGGCACTTCTGCAAAAATGTTGTAGTGGTGGGGCACAGCTGCAAAATGCATAGTCTAAGAACTAAAAATATGTTTCTAAAGGTATCAGATGGTTAAATGGGTTATTAGCATTTTAAAGGCAAACTATAATGAAATCCAAGACTGATGGTTTGGACTATTTTTTTCTCATTCAAATAAGTAATGCAGGTAACTCTAAAAGTAGGTATTATATATACTGGTCCAGTGCAGAGGTAGGTTTTAGGTAGGAACTTGGTAGATGATTAGCTAGATTATTCTATGAACTATTCCTAAAAAACTATGCGAAGTTTCCTCCCTAGATAGCAAGATAGTATTGGAATAAATCAGTAACACTTTACAATAACAGTACAACATTTAACGTTAGTTAACGTTAGTTAATGCTGTAATGGTTAATTAACTGTTAGTTAATGATTATTATGGCATTTACTAATGTTAATAATATCTACAATAACCCTTAAATAACATATAAATTAATACCTTAGCATGAACAGCATTAGTAAATGATTCTTAGACACATTAGTTAACGGTTAGTTAACTGTTACTTAATGTTTATTACCTGTTACTTAATGTTTATTACGGTATTAACTAACGTTAATTGTTGTACTCTTATTATAAAGTGTTACCAATAAATCTAACAATACTTTTCTCCACAGAATTTGAGGAAAATTTCGTAAAATATTCATGTATTTCTCTCCAGGGAAAGCAAAACATGTAAGTATGAAAGCATCAAAAACGTTGACTCTGATGCCGAGAGACCAAAGACATGTCCCATGTGCGTACCTGTGCAGAGAATTGCTGGTACTCCTCAGGCAGGATCCAAGAGCGTGGATAGAAGTCATACTCCTCTGGGAAGAGCTCCTGCATGGTCCGTACTGCCCGGCTTAGGTTGATCTTCCTCAGCATTTCAATCATACCTGCAATGCACAAAGGCACATGGTAACACTTATGATAACCAATGGTAAATTGATACTTATTTAAACTTTAGTTAATTAGTTACTTTACAATTAATAATGAAATGGTAATTAATTATCTTTACTTATTACACAGTAGACTATTAACAGTTTATCACTGTGCACATTATAACATTTTATACACAATATTATGCATTTGATTACCTCATGATTGTAAACCTATAAGAAATCATTTGAACCCTCCCGCTTCCTTTGTCTCCGAGTCCCACTGACCCGCTCCCAGAGCGATAAGGAGCGAAAAGGAGCGAAAAGGGAGCAGGTCGGTGGGACCCGGAGACGAAGGAAGCGGGAAGGTTAAACATCTAACTTTATACAGATGCACCAGACCACCCCCTCTCACAACTAAATGTTATGAATAAAAGATAAGTAGACCTGGCATATAGTAAAGAGACACTGGGGATAATGTCACACATTTGCTTCCTGACACCTGAAAAGAATGGAATGTCACAGAGAGGAGGCGAGTGCAAGCTTCTGACAGTGCACATAACACGATTTGAGCTGGAACAGCTGCTTATTTCAGTTCCCATATTACCTGTTCTGCACACGTTAAATTTGTTACTGCAGAAAGCAATATGGGTGAACAGTGTTGAAAGACTGTTAGGGACAATGAGAAAAGTGGTGTCAGCATGCTGTGGGAAAAGCAAAGATTACTTGGCTTGCCACAGAATGCGTTGAAAACAGACATTTGTACTCAATGGAATAATTCTTGTGAGATGGTCTATTTTCTTGAGCAGAAAACTGCAGAAGAGGCAACACTGAGGCTAAAGATTTCCAAAAGGGAGAACATGCAAATGATATCAAAGACTGTGACTTTTTTTTTGCCATGATGTGTGAAGAGAAGGAGCCCACCACATGTGTGATTGCCCCTCTCAAACCTAATTTACGCACATCTGGAGCAACTAAACCCCAATTCCAAATCTATGTGAAGCCTGACCTCAAATATTGAAATGTAGGGTGGGTGGTGACATCACCTGCCACCAAAGATCAGGAACCCTTCTTTTCACCCTCAAAGGTCAGGCCTCACACAGATTTGGGTTTGTGTTTAGTTACTCTTTAATGAAGATGCCTCTGTGGTTGAGAGATATTAAAAAGATGATGATAAGGGATCTGTCTGACAGACACTCTTACCTCTGTGACAATCTTTACAAAGGTAGGCCTCACCCTGGTTATGCAGTTTTGTAATGAACATCTATTTTGCCATATTTTGTAGTGTGTATGTGCATGTTAAGTGTGGAATGTGCCCATATGTTTTAAAATTGTTTTTTCTTTGTCTTTAGCCCTTCACCTCAAAGAGTTATCTTCATTGAAAAGGAGGACAGAGAATGCTCCTATCAGTTTTGCAAACGACTATATGACTAGTCCAAAATAAAGATTTTTTTAAGAACACAAATCTTAGGGTTTAACATGGTCAGAAAAAATTACAGTAATATCCAGTAATGTTCAGCAATATCCAGTTGAAAGGTGTGGTAAAATACACCAATGAGCAAGTCTAGTTGAAATGCTACTAAGGAAGGAAGCAAGGAGGAAGTGTAGGTAGGAAGGTAAGTAGGTAAATAATAAATAACCCTAATAAACAAGCAAGCTAAAGACACATCTATTTGGTTTCACCTTCTTACAGTTTGACAAGCATCAGTTTATCATGCATAATACTTAGCAGGTTATAGGAGACCAGGCAGGCACAAGAATACCTGGGAACTTGTTGACCTGCCCTGAGACGATATTCTCGTTGTCATGGAAGGACACACCATGCCAGTAGATATCGCAGGCTGTCCGTCGTCCCAGAGGAAACTGCAAAGAGAGAGAGGGGGGACGGGTAAAAAACAATGTTTTTTGGAGTCATCATGACATGAAACAGTCAGAATACACAGAGTATAGAGTTTATATGGCATTCACGAAAAATTTGATTCACAAATAATGGACATGAACTTCAACTTGGACACCCGTGTCTTTGTTATTCCTATCCAACTGGATCTGGGCAAAGATTTAACAGGAAAGGTACAAGGAGGTGCAGGGAAAGGATTTAATTCTGCATCAATCACACATGGAACACTAGTGTCACCGTTCCTGGGGGGGGTATGCCGTCCCAACACTGAGTTGTGTTAAGATCCTTTTGCCTCCCAAGGGAATTCTGTCAGCTATTTATCTACGTGGTTTATGAACCCTCTATGGCTGATGCCAAAGCTGCTGTTGTTGTCATGTATGACTCCTAAACGACACTAACAGAATGCTAACACCACTAAATGTCATCCTATTTTATTTCCTCATTCATGGAGACGATTGTAGATTTCAGTTTCTTATGAAAGTGGTATTTTTAAAAGGCCTGTGCAGAACAGCTTAGTGATATTTAGAGGTTCAAGCAGACGGCACTGCTGCCCTGTGTTTGTTCAAACCCCTCCTTTTCTGCTGCCCTAAAAGTATCTAGATCTCAGAGTCCGCAACACCAACTAAAATCAAGGTTGGTTGATGTGTCTTGAGGTTTATTGTGTATCTTTTGAGACATAAGTCACAGAAATATTATGTTCCTGGATTCCTTAAGTGCTGAGTCATTCTCACATATTGGTTCCTGACTAGATTTTTCCTGTCAGTGGGATTTAATGATGCAAATTCAAATTCTTTCTTATTTTTATTAGCTGTAATAGGAGTAGCAGAAGTAGCAATACTAGTAGTAGTGGCAGTAGTAGTGGTAGTGGTAGTAGCAGCAGTATGGCAGTAGTAGTAGGCAGGGGCCCAAGCATCACAGTAACAATAAGGGTTCTAATCACTTTGTGCTCAGACCACTAATATCAAAACAAAGCAAAAGGCATGACAGCCATGTGCTGTTGCTTCTTATTTCACAGCATCATCAACATGAAATCAACATTTCATCAAACTAAGCATTTCCCTGTCCATTTCGCCCTACATATGTTCCCAACACTTTCTGTAGTATTGCTTTTAGCAGAGAATGCAATAAAGGGACCCTTTCCTCCTGAAATAAAAATTAATTTGTCCATAACAATAGCATCGAGAAAAGGAACTGCACCATCTGCTCTAAAAGAGTATCTTCTAAATAAACTCTCCTAGTGCAGGACTAGGTCACCCCATCAGCATTGTCCATAGTACATTTAGGATCAAATGCACTTTGTGAAAATTGGATTAACTCTAATGTGGCAAGTGAACTGCTGTTGACAGTTCCAGCAGTTTCAGCTACACTTTGGCTTCAATTAAACTCTAAAAAATAGACTGATTATTTCCAGCTTTGATACCAGATTTGTTATTAATGATTCTTCTGATTCTTCCAAACACTGTAAATTACGTGGATGAATTTCTCTGAATTTACTAATCTAAATTTTCAGTTTCAGAGTGAGGGTGCTGGTATAACCCTTAGCCATCTGGTAAATTCTCTTTTCCTGCATCACTTAACAAGAAGCATGTACTCCAGTACCAATATCAAACTCCACAACACAATAACTTCATTAATTTTCTTGCAGCATTTGGCAGCCAGCTGCAGAACACACAAATGGTTTGGCTTTTGCAACTAATCATATTACTGGCTATGATTAGCCAGAAAGTCACTACCTATATACACAGGTATTCTCAACCAAGGTTAGCACACTAAACAGGACTGTCCGTTCCATGGCATTTCATATCCCACTGGCTTTCTGCACTCTCCTCAGAGTCTGTGCTCACTTTGCACTTTCATATAAAAAGCTGAAATACATTTGTTAATATTCTCTGATTTTTCCCCATAATATCTAATATTATAGCATTTTCATATATCAAACTGAATTATGAGATGAGTATGTTGTCATAGTCATAAATTTTATTTTTTCCGACAAGACAGGTCCACCACCACCCTATGTTGTCATAGTCATAAATTTTATTTTTTCCGACAAGACAGGTCCACCACCACCCTACCCACCCCCAGCTGCAACTTTAAAATCGGTTGAAGCCCGGCATCTCATTTCTGACTGAATCTGTGAGTGTGTTTAAAAGGGAAACCCTGCATGACAACCAAGACCTCCTATAAATAATCACAGATACTCCAATCTATAACTGGCTAATCTGATCAGTGAAGTAGGTCAAATTAATTTGGGTAGTATCTCCAGAACAAACCCCAAAATAGCCCTCTCATATCTGAAGTGCAGAGGTAGGCATGACTATGATCTCCCACTGGAGTGAACTTACATACACAAGTTGGTGCTTTCGGCATCATTACTTGTGTGAATTCTGAAGCCCTCTCATCATATCCCCACCCACTTAAGTGTCTGGGTGGTATGCCTTTTTAAACTCATCAGCATAAATCCATTAAGGTAAGTTGACACACTTTACTGTTACATACATTTATAAATGTATTGTTTCATTTCTTAATGCACCAACCAGGAGTAGCACCCCAAATTCCATTGTATTTTCAATACAATGACAATAAAGGGATTTTTTATCTGTAGGATCGCAATTAAATGACTAATCCTATGATTAAAAACACTCATTAGACTCTCTTTTTCTAGTTGTGCTTTAGACCGTAGATCTTGCCATTCCCTGTCCTCCAAAGAAGACTAAAAGTCTATTGGATTAGAGGAGCTTACGTCTAATCATTTCCCACTGTTAAAGATAATGCCATAGCTGAAAGTCAGTTCACAACAGTTTCTCATGCCAAAAAGGGCAGTGCCATCAAATCTGCTATTCAACACACAGTCCTAAGGGTTACATAGGGACGTCAAGCCAAGAACTGGGGGCTAATTTTCCATGAAACATTATTACTGCACAATTAACCTATGGAGTCAAGAGCGCAAGACTTGAGTTCCTTCTAGTAAAAACATTATTATAACTTGAAGTAAAAAACAACTCTATTTACTCTTACAGCACTTTGATAGGATATTCATCATGATTCCTCCGTTTTAAACATACCTCATGTAAATCTGCTCACCACACCTTAGAGCACATAAGGCCTATACACTAATTGCTAGGGTATTATAACTTGTTAAAGGGACTGTTATTAATCAGTGTGCTTTTTCATAAACTACAACTGAATAACACAGGGCTTCTTAAGTTTCAACTCCTTGGGAGAGAGGCTGAAAGGTATTTTCAATATGACATAGGATCTGTAGCACCCTTGACTTTGTTGGGGATGTAGCGTGAGTACAAAGGTGGGTAATGTATAGGGCTTCTGTCAACCGTTATCAATACCAGATCTGCTGACACTGAAGGGTTTAAGTATCAGTGTGTGGTCAGTGGTGATAGTGTCTTTACTTCACCTGGCTCATCACTTCACCCTTCTTTACTCCTCATGTATAATGTATGACGCTGATAATGGCCAATAGCAACAAGTATTAATTGCACCACGTTCAAACTGCTTTGGGACTGACCAGATGGCGCTTGCCTCACAGAGTAAGAAGGTCTGGATCAATTAGCCCTCTCATACATTTTTTACAACCATTGCTTCCCAGTTAGAACAATTTTCAGCCACATGCAACTGTCATTTTATACATTAGCCCCTGAACTGACAGTTTCACACAGCTGCAGGGTTAAAAGTGACCATGTAATCTAATTAACAATGTGCTGAGCACTGTCAATTAACACCACCTCCAATCCAATCCTTCACGAGGATCCTGGAAATAAATTACCAACAGGTCAACAAGTCAACAACATACTGTCCAATGCCATAGTGCTAGTAAATGTAGAAACAGAAAATGAAAAAATATTTTATGTCCAGTCTTCAAAGGTTGTTGTTAAGTCCCACAGAAACACTATTTCAGAGAAAATTATTTATAGAGATTAGCAAGGGGAAAGAAGATTGACTAGCCAAAATCACCTCACTATAATGCAGTTAAAAATGTGTACCATGACTGCATGTAAACAGCACTCCAGTAAATTATTTTTTTAAGAATTCCATGTACGTACATTTTTTCAAATAAAATCTTAATTCAAACTGAATGCAAGTGGGTGTTTGCGTGGATATTTTAGGTATAGTATCTGTTTCCAAAAAAATGTCTCATGTATACAGTAATCTTAACACATGGCATTAAAATCCAGATGGAAGCACAGAATACTGAAAGATGTATCAAGATCCTGTTAATTGCAACAACAGGACACCAAACCTACCTGTGCACTGGTGGTCTACAAACATATGTTTAATATAGTGACTTCATGTATATTGTGGAAAACAGTGCCTAATATGAACAGTAATTATTAGTTTAGTGCTAGCCCAATGTTTTCAGTCTCCCTTTCAAAACTTTGCTTCAAGCTTTCAAATTCCATCAGTGATACCACTCCACACTGCTTTCCATAAATGTAGCTCTAAATGTAGTTTTCCTAGACCAAAGAAAAACATATAGGCAAATTCTGCTATGAAATAATCAAGATCAGTGGTTCTGAAACCGTTCCTCAAGGCCCACCTGACCTTCAACTTTTTGCTCCAGCCCCTACTCCTGCACACACATTTTCATGACATTTTCATGTGTAAGAGTAGGACTTGTGAGACAGGTGGTCTTTGAGGACTAGTAATTAGTAATGTAGATTATTAGTAATGTGTATGATGTCTAAACAGGAAGATATTGGTAAGAAATTCAGAAACTGGACCCTTTTGCTGTAATGCAGTCTATAAAACCATGACAAGGTATGCCTTTGTCATATCGCGATAATACCATATCCAAAATCCCACATGATATCTCGTCTAATACCACAATATCGATATTATATTGATATATTGGCCAGCCCTAAAAGACATGAATGAATAATCTCCTAGTCTTAGTGGTTTTCAGTCATGTGCCATCATCACCCAAGCCTGCATTAATAATGAATCCCCCCTCCCTCACTGAAGCTGTGCATATCATTGATATCAGTAAGTCAGGCATATGGCTGGAATGAAAACATTCAGCTTCAACAGCATGTGGCTGAAAATGCCCTCAAGAAAATGCTGGAGGATATTATACACTGTGGTGACATACCTCTTTCCATTTTAGCTGCTTGATGCTTAGCTTGAGAGCCTCCAGAGATGTTTTGGCTTTGGAGGTATCCACTGTCACGGGTCTTCTTTTCCTCCCCAGCCGGAGCCCCTCCTCACGGCGTGTTTCTTTCATGTCTCTGTGTCGATGGCCAGGCGCATAGTTACCATTAGTCTCGGGATTGCCCTGCTGCATCTTTCCATTTCCTTTAATATGAAGTGTCCGCTCATGCCCTATTCGGTACAAGTTCTTACCCATATGTCCGCTAACTACAGAGCCATGCAATGCTAGGTCGGAGTTGTGTTTGCCACAAGAGTTTTTGTCATCTTTACCCGGTTTAGAGCGACTTTTACTCCTATGTTTGCAAATGATAGGGGTCTTGGCTGGATCTCCCCCTGCTATGGTGATGCTGGGAGGGAGCGGTGACACAGAGGCAGGCGGGGATGACACTGGCACCTGTTCTTCCATACCTACTACACCCTCCTTCCCTGCATCCTCCCCGGACGACTTCATCTGCTCGAGCTGGACCTTTACTTTTACATAATGATCACTCATAATGCGAAAATGATACAACAGACGACGCTGGGCAGGGCACGGATGTACCACACAGCACAGTAATCCGACACCGGCAGCCTAACGTTATCCTGGGCGAATGTGTTTCGCATTGCTAGCGCGGCATGATGCTTCAAGCAGAAAAAATGAATTAACTTCTTTCTTCCAGTCAGGCCATTTCCTTCAAAGTGCGAGCGCGAGCAAAGCGGATGGAGGGAGTGCAGCCTTCAATGCTAGCTACCGGCGGACATCGTTTGGCTAAATAAGTAATGCTAGCTAACCAGCTGGACACGATAAGTCAGTAAGCAAGTTGAAAAAGGCTAACGGCTCTTACAAGCTGGCGTTGGCTTAGCCGCTGTTGGCAACGCGTAAAGCCAGCGGTAAAGCTAGCTTAACGCGACGTTAGCCCAGTGAAGTTCACTCCTGTGTTTCTGTGTCATTCCCGAGGCTCTCCGTTTTCTCATGGCAGACAGTGACTTACGGATACCGTTAGCCTCTGTCAGTGAGCAGCGGCTGGGTCAGGCTCACACAGCGCTCCGTGCTGCGCTGGGAGTCATCCATACAGCCCCGCATGTAGCAGCCGGCAGATCAACACACCACACCAAGCTGACCGTGCGCTCCGCCAGCGTCTGCTCGCCCTGAACCCATGACACTTGATGCTGCCTTCGGGTGCTCCTCCTCGGCTCCTAGTTCCGGCAGCCCTAATTACGTCTTGTCGCACATTCCAGTACCAGTGGTTGGGAAATTAATAGCAAAATGGACGCTAGCTGACCAAAAGTCGTTTGTAGTTTTATTTTCGCCTCAAGTGCAAAAAGGCTTTGTTTGTTTTGTTGTCGAAACGAAGCGGAGAGTTGCGTTTCGCCATAAGAGCAGTAGGCTTGTCAATAAAACCTATTGTAAAATAGTGAATCTTTTCATTCAGTTATAATAAGAAACAAAAAATGTCGTGTGACAGCTATTGTACAAGTTAAACAAAGAGTGACAGGTTAAATACATAATGATTATTATTTTTGATTGAATACGAACATTAATTTGCAAAGGGCGTAATCTAAAGGGAGAATGGAGCGACGTATTTCCACTAATACAGAAAAAAAGCCCCAATCCTCCCACCCGTGATGTTTACATGTTATAAACTGACAAACCCCCACAATCACCCTGACTGATAAAACCTGTTACTGTAGTTTCCAGAGAAAAGGTGTAAATTGGACTTTTTTTTTTTAAACAAACAAACACAAAGACACACTTGTTTCATGTCCCGTTACTATCACGTATCAATACAGTTGCGGCCATGCTTCTGTACGATCCCACCAACCTCATGCTGCCTTTTTCACTGCTTCTCTGCTCCATATTGGCTCCTCATATCTTTGTGTATCCTCTTAACCACTGACCAGGCCAATTGTAGCGCTCTATTTCGCCCCCTAGAGGTGGTCTCACATTTTCTTGTGGCCATTCTACTGTTTTCAGGATCAAATGAAAGAATTCTCTGCACTGCCAAAGAAGGGGAAAAAAATATGAAAGGACAGACACACCATTTACACTGCGGTAATAGGCCATGTGTATATTGTTGCATGGTGGGATTTGTCGGCCAATGAAGTGCCTAAATGCAGAATAATTATCAGTGTTTCAGCCATGCAATAACAACCCAGTGCATGCTTAACTGGATATGTCACTGATATTTATCAATGGAGCGCTTCGATTATTTTTTGTTGGGTGATTTTCACACGACAGCAGGTCAACTTCAGTAGAAATTCAAATTTAGACCGTATACTTAATCACTGACGCTAATCAGTAATGCTAGGTATTTACACAAACTTATTTTCACCAGAGAAAATACCGTAATTACAAACAACTGATACCACCACATCCACAACAGCTACAGTAATTTTGCGTGGAACAATCACCACTTTGTTGGGTCGCGTTAATGTAAAAAAAATATTTCCGACAGCACTTGAAGGCAGTATGAGGTTGCCATGTTTGCACCTCCCTCCTCCTATTGAAGAATGGGTTCGTAGGCAAGGTCCCTTCATCAAACATGGCGCCCAAAGGTGACAATCAAATTGGTTTCAAATCTGAGTCTGAGGCTTTTTTTTGTGGATTTTAAATATCACTACTGCTACAAGCATAAAAGTCGGCAGTTAAGAGCATGTACCACAGTTGAACATTAATTAAGCTTTTAATTTTATGTCGCTTTCTTTCTGATAGTATCTGTGCCTGATTAATGATGGGCATTGTGTCTTTAAAAGGTAAAGGTGTAATTCTGCTGCCCCATGCACTCTCAAAGGCTGATGTCCAGTCTCTAAAACTAGAATCAGTTATAGCTTCAACAGATGATATGTATATTCTGATTTATCATTGCACCTATGTATGTATGTAAGCAACAAAAAACACAATTCCAATCCTATGAAAAATGTATCTCAAAACTAGTGAAGTGGGCCACAGATGAAAATCCGAGGTTATATAAATCTTACCTTTATAAAGCATAAGCAGCTCTACTGAATCTGCCTGAAGAGCCTTCATCATCAGTTTATTCTTACCTACAGGAATCAACTCTTTCAGTGTTTTTCCAAACACCCCAATATGTAAGGCAGCGGTGCCAACTGGTGCCTTGGTTACCAGAAGGATGTGATCAAGACAGTATTGCCTACATTTAGGTTACAATCTGGGAAAACTGTACTAAGTAAACAAATAATAATAATAATAATAATAAAAATATTGCAGAGTATTACAATAAAACAGTTAAAAATAACACTTAAAAAATCAAATATAGCCTAATGTAGGATTGTACAACAATATGCTGTCAGTTTAACAGGCCTACAATGTATTGTGAAGAACATTTAATGACTATTTTTATGCTCAAACCCAATAATTTGCACTAGTGGACTCCCAGGGGCAACTGGCCGCCCCTGGGGCCACCGTTTGAAAAAGCATCACTAAAGTACCCTTCAGAGTGTCTAAAATGAGAGGAAGTGCCCCATTGTCTACCCTACACATGGAAAAAAAGACTGAATGCCCTCTAGGGTGCCCCTTCATGCAATAAATAAATAAATTACAATAAATTATAATAAATGAGGTGCTCCTCTAATGGAGAAGTGCCCATGCAGTGGATAAAATGTGCTGCAGTGCTGGGAAGGCTGTCCCTACATGTGTGAGGATGTGGAAGTTTCTTAGCATTTGAAATGTCCATTGAAATTATTGATGATATATAGTGGTAATCATACAAAATCACAATTTTAATGTTAAAGCAACACTTTGTAACAATTTTGCCTTAAAATAACAGCTTCAGCATCATCTCAGTGCTACACTGACATGTAATGAGCAGCATGGTGCTTCTGTCATGGCCACTCTGTGCCCTGAAAGCCTGTTCCTGCACTGTGGAAGTCTGGTGGAGCGAGTCACTGACAGGACCTAATGCTTTACAGCACTACATCAACACGCCAGCATGTCACTCCAGCATGTCACCAACTGTGATCAGCTAAATCACAGTTGGTGCTGCAAGAAACCCAAAGAAAACGATGACAGAGGAAGCAAGGAGGATAAGAAAGAGTGAGAGAGCAAGAGGAAAGACTGGAGTAAATATTGGACGTTGAATAACTTTGGATATTATAGTGCAAATTAACAGCACACCACTCTATTAGGGTATGTGGACGATAATTTTCACGTGAAAACAGTGCATCACATGAAATCACGTGTGATATTTACATCTTCACATGTGAAACTGACACTTTGACATGTGACAGCATTCTCCTCTTGTGGACGATAATTTTAACATGTGAAATAATCACATGTGGCTGAAGATCACGTGTGGAAAAGCCTAAATGAAAATCACATGTGAATTAAACCATATGTGATTTTAGAACACGTGTTTTTCATTTTGCCTTTTCACATGTGAAATAATCACATGTGGCTGAAGATCACGTGTGGAAAAACCTAAATGAAAATCACATGTGAATTAAACCATATGTGATTTTAGAACACGTGTTTTTCATTTTGCCTTTTCACATGTGAAATAATAACATGTGCTTTAAAACCACATGTGGAAAAACCAACATGAAATCACATGTGAAACCATTAAATAACATGTGGCTGTAGATCACATGTGTTCCAAAACAACATGTGGTTTATCTGACATGTGATTTCACATGTAAATTTTTGTAAAGGTCTGTCCATATAGATAGATTTCCCATATGCATAGTTCACATCTATGGCCTGTAAGGTAAGAAATAGGCCACAGTGCTCCTGTAATACATTTTAGGGCGATATAAAATAAATATCACAGTAAAAGGTAAAGTCCTGTTGAGATCTGGCTGGGAATAATATTGTGAAACACTGTTATTAGTCATTGATAAGGTGTGTTTATACGAGGCCACTGAGTCCTCATAGGATAGGATAGGATTTTGCGATTGCTTGACTGTAGCCTAAGGTAGATTACCAAATTACGCAGAGGCTACATTTATAAAGCCAGACTAAGACAGGGGTGCTACTGACCTATTAATCCTCACTGCGAGGAAAGGGACTGGAAGTACAGGTTAGATTTTCGTCGGCGGTTTCAAAACACTGCACAGCTGAGATGCCGTACCTTCCCTTTAACGAGGCGCACGCATTCGGCTGTGTGGAGCAGCGGCTGCAGGTTTACCAGGAGGTACCCGGGTTATACCCGTGCCAGGATGTGTTTACCCTGCTCCGATGAGCTGATGAAGAAATACATTTTGCACTAAATGACATGCGATTGATCTCGCAGCTGGACGAGATGTCTGAATTTAATCCGGGGCTATAACGGAGCCAGCCTGACCCAATCTGACTTAAATCTAAAATTGGTCCATTTCACAAGGACGCTTGTTTGTTTTTTCAGGCTAAAGACAGGTAATAATTTGGGTGAGCAAAGTGGATTACGAAACATAGGCTGCTTTCTGTGCTGCGCTGTGGAAACGCGATTTCACTGTGAGCGACGCTGCAGTGAAGAAAGACCGGTTCATACAGGCTGATGAAAATATCATGGCATATGCTGCGCTTGATGAATAGACGCAGGTTTGGGCTATTTGCAGCGCATGGTGCGGCTTGTCACAAGGATGTGATCCGACTGGGATACGGCTCCCTGATTTGCAAATCTTGCTCGGCCGCATCCTAACACGGAGTCGCTCATGATGCCCCGGGCTTTGCGGAGACTTGTCCATTTGGTGCTGTTCTGCCCTCTGTCCAAGGGCCTGCAGGTATGGACACAAAGATGTTGGAAGTCTCTAGGTGTTTCGTTTTTTAAAAGCTCAGATTTGCAGCGTTTCAATTACCACTAGGCAGAGATAACTACCAGGATGAATTATGAGGGCACATTAATCCAGCCTATCTAAATCACCAAATGTAGTAGCAATAGGCCTGTGTGTAGTTTTTCTTTAAAAGACAGATGGTGCGACACCAGATTGCACCAAAAGAGTCTGTCTGAAATTATAACATGTTGGCCAACATAGCCTGTGCTATGTCTATACATATTTTGGTTGCATTATCCAATAATTTATGTGGTTGTTTGTGAGGAGTCAAGTGACAAACAGTTCACAGTGTTCTCAGTGTGGTCTTGAGAAATCATATCAGCTTCTCAGCTTGTCACATCCTCCTGATCTCAATCTTTGCCAGTTTAAAGACATTCATCTCTATTTTTCTCCCACATCCAAGAGTCGTCTCCCTGCCATAAAGGTGAAGTACTTGCTCCTGGCATGGCTGGGCATCCTGGTCGCCAGCTGGGTCATCTACATGCAGTACGCTTCTTATTCTGAACTCTGCCGAGGACATGTCTGCCACATGGTGATTGTAAGTATATTTTCACTTCCCCATTATGAAAATAGATAACGTAACCTCATCGGCCATTATGTGAATGATGTGGCTTAGTGGACAGCAGCCATATCACAATGCTACAGAAAAGCCAGGAGGCAAAGAGTTTGGTTATGCCTGTGCATAGGCACACAGCGATGCTCCAGTGTGTCTGTGGAGCATTACAGATTTAGATGGTCGGTTAGTTGGAACAGCAGTGAAATCATGATCAACTTTGAGTTGCCCAGAACTTGCAGGTTTCTGATGCAATCATCAGAATAATCAGTTTGTAAATGCATCACTGCACAGCTGTTACAAGGATCAACATTGTGTAACACAGGCATGGTAGAGACAATTCAAATGTGTGGTATGTAAATTTTGGTGTGTAGCAGATGTTGGAGGAATAAGAACTTCTTCTGTAATATTGTCTTGTTGGTGGCACTATAGATACGATCTAAAATGATCTGATGCATGATGGTCTCCATCCCAAACACATGGGCCTGTGTGAAGTTTGATTGTTATAGTATTAAGTGTTTTGAAATTTTGCCTCATTTGTGCATCTGTGTGGCTCTTCACGATGTTTTGCAAAAGCTGTAAGATACAAAGTTTGTATATTCTGGCAACAAAATTACATGGACTCTGAGCAATCTATACAGGGGTAGGGAAAAGAAGGTTTTGCAGAAACTTTTGCACAAACAAAATGGTGTAAAACCATCAAGCATCATGGCAGGCATGAAATTCAGTTTGTGTAATGGATTTCTCTTGGGCAGCAGAAGGTGGACAAAAACAAACAAAAGGGTTGCGGGACCCTGAGGTGCTTGGACTCTTAAATAATATGTGCAAGTTGCAAAACAATGGGACAAAATGGCAGTACAACTGGACAAGAGGACTCTCTTGAGGAGGAAGATGAGGAGGAGGAACAGCTGGGAGCTGCTTGTATTGGACTCTGTCTCTATACATCATCAGTGACACTGGCCGTGGGTTCAGCCCATAGAATAACTCCTTTCCTGCTGTGCCCAGCTGTTTCCAAACCCTTTAGCTGCTGAGAACAGGCTTAGCTGCTTCAAGAGATACTGAGGCCCACAAAGGTGATTAACAGAATCAGAGTAATTAATGCATGAGCTAATCAGAGTAATTAATGCCTCATTAAGGATCAATGATGTAACCCGATTACAGTAAACAGTCAGATCTGCGGCACTGTGTGTGTGTGTGTGTGTGTGTGTGTCTTGTAGTCATTGTTAGACCACATGCTGTTTTACAAAGAATAAAACAATAATAAATAAAAGATTATATGATACACTATAAAATAAACAGTAACAGAGACAAAGTAAAAATAAGGTTACAAAAAATAAAAACACTACAATAGGGAAAACTAAATTATATTTCAGTATGCATCTGAGAATAACTTTTAATAAGTTATTGCAACAAAAAAAGGCAGCTTAGATCCCTTGGTAGAGTGTACCAAAGCTGAGGAAGTGACGGACGCAGAGAGAGACTGGTCAGGATTGTTCTGTTTTTGTTTTTTTGTTTTTTGGGTGTAGACTTTGCAATGGCAAGGAGGGTCAGTGCCTCAGGCTGCACCTTGGCTTGGAAGGGGTTAAAGGATGTGAGCTGTAGCTAGGAAACCTGGTAGCCATGCTGGCAGGTAGAAATCTGCACAGAAATCTACACAATGTGGAGCCGCGCTGCGACGGAAGAGCAGGACATTACAGTAATCCAGAGACGATTGTAAAAAAAATCGTAATGTTTTTGACCTTCAGGACGAGAAATAGTATCTCATGTTTTCATGTTTGGTTAAAGCATGCCTGTAGTGACTTCTTTGTTTAGTGCTCACAGATTAAGATTAAAATTCTTAGATATAAGATTACGGAGTTAAAGGAGCATAAGAGAGTAGAAAGTTTATTCCAAATTAAGATGAAAGAAACTTCAGTGTTTGACATTACTCTGACAGTCATGTAATATGCCAACTGGATCTTAATTTAGGATTGTAACAATTAAATGAGAGACGGAGATTCATTTCATGAATGTAGCAGTGAAGAGAAATGCTGTGGAGCCAAAAATAACAGCAATGACACACAACAACAACAAGGTAGCGTCTAGTAGTCATCTAAAGGGTTAATATGCAGTGGATACAGTTTAGGTTCAAAAAATGAGCCTTAGCCAGGCACACTAGCTATAATTTTTGGAGGATAAACATATTTTGAGCAGCATGATTATTTACATGAAAGGCTATGGGTTTGTGAATGGTTTACAACTAGGTTAGAATGTTAATCATTAATTACCAATTATAAACACAGGGTAAGACAGTTTTCATACATCGATGCAGGCTCACTATTTGGCAAAATCAAGTGAAGTAAACAAAGTAACTCGCAAGATCTGAGCTTTGACAGAATAGATGTGGTGCAGCAGTAACTTGATCTTGCCAAATAGTGAGCCTGCATCGATGTATGAAAACAGTGTTATAGCTTGTTTATAATTTTTTTTAAGTGAATAACCTAATAATAAACCATTCATATACAATTTATAAGTGTATGCTTATTGTAAAGTGGTACCTGGCTATAATAGGTAAAAGCAACACTAACACTAAACAACCACCTTAACTACATATATATATATATTTTTTTTTTTTTAATGAGGATGGCATTTCTAATTTTAATGCTCTGATACTGACTAAAACCGAGCTGAGTTTATTCAAAAATGCTATTTATTTCTTCCAACCGCAGGAATGGCACTAATATTTACTTTGATTTGATTTTACATTGATTTGGACGAAGTAATAGATAAACAGGTCTGCAGATGCAACAATAATATGTAATATAGATGAGCAGAGATGATAAAACAATTTTAATGGTAATAAAAAAAGACAGGAAATTAAAAGCAGGTCGTTTGATGATGTGACAGTGCACAGTATGCTTCCTGTGCTCCCCTGGGCGATACAAGGAATAATGAGGCACTGTGGTCAGATGGCCATGAATATGGTCATGACCACCAACTCAGTGCCAAAATACAAAGCAAATAAAGAATCTGTTATGAGACTGTTAAAACAAACCAAAGAAAAACATCATGCCAGCAGTGGTCAGTTTCATGCACACTGGCTCTTGTAAAGAATGCGTGCCACCTCCCCGCTGCTGTTCTGCAAACAATCTCAGCTGAGTCCGGGTAAGTACTGACTGACAATGGAGGCTGAGATAAACACAGATCTCGAAATACTTGATGCGATCTAAATTTAGGATTCAGCCTTGAAAGAGGACAAGAGACCCGAAGGATCTTCCTGGCGATTTCCTGTTGCTAATGTTGTGCATTTCCCGTTTCCCTTTTCAGTGTGATCATTACAGAAGGGGCATAATATCAGGGTCGTCCTGCAAGGCATTGTGTGATCAGAGGACTCTGAAACTGCAGCGCTGCATGTCCACCTCCTCTACACAGCAGGTAAAATAAACACATGCACTTGCATAAATGATGCAATGTACATCTGGCCCGTGTTAGGATATATTTACCTCTCAGGCGCATTTCTCCCATATAGCTTCAGACAGCACAGAAAACAACTCAGGACTGTAAATAAAAAGCTGACAACTGCGTTTTGCAAAGTTGCATCAGCATGGTATTGTCGGGCTATAAACATTTACATTTTGAAAGAAGTTCGCCAGAAGCTCACCATGTTCGTATTACCTCTTAAAGCTTTAATGTGCCAGCCAATTATTCGTAAGATGAATATATTTATGCACAGTGACTTTCAGGTTTCACTTTTTTTTTAAACATGAGTGGGAGTGAATTAGGATAAGCTAGCCTTGAATTCTCAGCTACCAGAGCATATTTTGTACACATTCATATTCTACATACATATTCTGTCTGATATTTGTGACAGATATGATCACTACTGTTGATAAGAAGTCAAAAGAGCACCATCATGGACCTTTAACCTGTGCCAAACTAACCTGCTGTCACCTGCTATACTCTCACTGTATATTGGACTCAAAGAATAGCTATAGAGATGGGGGATGGGAGGAAAACTACAGTGATGTATCATCAGGTTTGGGATGGATGACACACTGTGCCAGAGAGGGAATTGAGTTTTTTATATGTTTTTTTTCTGGACCATGTTTTGACAATGACCTTGAATAACACTGTGGTAAAGAAAACACTTTTCTTATTATTATTACCATTGCATTAAAAAAACATTTAATGTGGCACCATCTTCATGGTTAGATTTCAGTAGGGCAAGACTATGGTAGGGCACATTGATTAGAGTTTGCCCTCTGGGAGCCTATCTGGCTTGTAACATTTTTTTCTACTTTTAAGTTAATTTTATTAATCATTATTTTTAGGCGTATGCACACATATTTTTTCCAGTCAGTAAAGCTAAAATGCAATTACAGATGTCATGAAACTACTCAGTCATTATTTTCCTGGAAGAAAGTAAAATTTATTTACAGGCCTAACTCAGAATGTAGAAACCAATAACTGATGAAGACAGTGTTTGGCCTAGAAAGAAAAATGTCTTCTATTAATCTACTAGCAAATAACATTAGCACTCTGTGTGTGTTTGTGAAATAGTTTGTGCTTCTCTTGGTAGATCTAGACCTCAGTCCCTACATTCCTCCCAGCAGACAGATACAGGCATGCAAAAATACTCTAGCTCTCACATCTCTCAAAGCTGCTTTTGCTTGCAGGTATACAGTGGGCTATGGAAGGAGAGGCCAGTGGTGATCAAATGTGGGATAGAGGAGCCTGTGAAGATGGACGGGGCTCCAGACTCTGTACTGCGACAGGAGATGAGCTTGTTTGACAAACCCACCCGTGGAACCTCTATGGATGAGTTTAGAGAGATGCTGCACAGCTTCCTCAAGGTCAGCTCTCACCTTACAAAGTCAGAATGATATCAAATGCAAAGAGTTCAAAATCTCAGTTAAATGATGTGCAACGCATTATGAGAGGCAGGCATTAAGAAAAAGCGATGTTAAAAAATATTCTCTTAAATGTGTACAAATGTTGGAATCTTATTGCTGATGTATTTAATTGAAAGTGTTTCTTGTATAAATTATATTGTAGTGTACCTTTTAGTATACTGTATATGTCCAGGACATGCATTTTTATTCTGAATATGCTTTGACCCAGCATTTTGATGCATGTCAGACATTTTACTAGTGTGAATGACCTCCACTCTGAGGGAGCATGGAGCACTTATGTTCAATTGTACATTCAGTTGAGAGAACAAAGGCATGGCAGTGTGACCTTTCTAACTGTGTGTCCTGTCTTATCCCTGGAGACTTCAGCAGTGATGTATTTGCAGAATTGTTTTAAGGTGGTTTCAGAGGAAGTGAAAGTAAAAGTAGGAACCAAAGAGTTGAAACCTAATGCCAAATACATGTTCTAAGTCAAGGACCTTTAACAGCTTCCACTGTCAGCATTGTAGCTCTGAACATTGAAAAGAGAAAAAAAAACAGATTGCTATGCCCCAAGCTAATGATCCATGGGTGCCTTAAAGATTTTTTTCATGCCACACTCTGTAGCGCTGTATTGTTTCCATTTGACCTGGAAGATTTCACATTCACATCACATGGATTTCTTGTGGTAGTCATATTTCACAGTAGGCCTCATTTATCAGCATTTATATAAGAGTAAAATGTTGAATATAGAAATGCTGGGCCGAAACTTATGGAATAATGATTTAGAGAGGTGACAGATTAAAGGGAAAATTAACATAAAGTATCTCAGTAAGTTGTACCTTACAATGTGGCCATTGTAAGGCACATAGAAAAGCTTCAGTGCCCCATGGCAGGTACTCTACAGGTCTCTGTAAATCGACTGGAGGGATGGAGCAACATTCTTCCAAAAGATATTCCCTCATTTGGTGTTCTGATAATGGTGGTGGAGAGTGCTATCTAACATATCGGTCCAAAATCTTCCATAGGTGTTCAACTGGGCTGAGATGTGGTGACTCTGAAGGCCATAGCATAAGATTTACATTATTTTCATCCCCATTTAACCATTCAGTGAGCACTCATGCTCTGTGGATGAGGGCATTGTCATCCTGGAGGAGCCCATTTCCATCAGGAGAGAAGTGTGTCATCATAGGATAAAGGTGATCACTCAGAATAACTGCACTGATCTGCAGTGACCTTTCCCTTGAAGCGGACTAGTGGACCCAGACTGTGCCAGAAAAATGCCCCCGCAGCATAACAGAGCCAGCAGACCCCCTCACTGTAGGGGTTCAGGCATTCAGGCCTGTAATGCTCTCTTGGTGGATGCCACACATGCACTCGCCTGCTTGTCCAGGATATGGTGAAGGATGACTCATCTGACCACATCATGTTTTCTCACATCACTGTAGATCAGTGCCTAAGGCTTTTTGTTTTAGTTGTTTACAGATAGGACTGCATAAAATCCAGATAATTAAAAAATAAATAAAAGAGGTGAACAAGCCAAAGGGTTATGCAATGGACCTCCCCCACATGTATGCACTGCAACCCAACCATAATCCCTCTGTATGTACAGTATCTTTTGGGAGAATGGTGCTCCATCCCTCCAGTAGACTTGAAGAATCCATACCAAGGTGCACTGAAGCTGTTCTGATGGCTCGTGGAGGCCCGGCACCTTACTACAACACTTATGTTGGCTTTTCCTTTCATTTCTGTGAATGGAAAATATTTTAAATCCAGTTTTTGTATTTATTAAACTGACTACATAATAACCTGACTGTATCAATCTTCTTCCTACAGTCTAACCTCGGGGAGCAGCCATCTTTGAGCACTCTGGTTGACAGGGTCATTACACTAGCTGATGTCAACCAGGATGGGAAAGTGTCTCTAGCAGAGGCCAAGTCAGTCTGGGCTCTGCTGCAGATCAATGAGTTCCTTCTGATGGTGGCCCTGCAGGAGAAGGAGCATACCCCCAAGCTGCTGGGCTTCTGTGGAGACTTATATGTGACAGAGCGTGTGGGCCATAGCTCTCTCTACAGGCTAGAGGTTCCCAGCTATCTGCAGGCTCTGGTCCCTGAGGCCTTGAGCTCCAGCCTGAACCACTGGTTGGCACCGGCCTGGCCACGCAGGGCACGCATCACCATTGGCCTGCTGGAGTTTGTGGAGGAGGTCTTCCATGGGTCCTATGGAAGTTTCCTCATGTGCGATGCCAGTCCCCGCCATGTAGGCTACAATGCAAAGTATGACTGCAAGATGGCCAACCTGCGCAGTGTGGCATCAGAGGCAGTTGTTCGAGGATTCCTGAGGGGTCGGCGCTGTGAGACTAATGCGGACTGCACATATGGCCGGGACTGCACAGCCACCTGTGACAGACTTGTGAAGCAGTGCAACACTGAGGTGGTACAGCCCAACCTCGCCAAGGTATGTGTGCTGCTGCAGGATTTTCTGCTTTTCGGAGCGCCTTCAGACCTTCGTGGGGACCTAGAGAAGCAGCTGCGCACCTGTGTGACACTCAGTGGCCTGGCAAGCCAAATGGAGGTGCACCACTCTCTGGTCCTCAACAACCTGAAGACGCTACTGTGGAAGAAAATCTCTAACACACAGTACTCTTGAAAACAGGTTGAAATCCATCCATTATCCAACCTGTACTTCCACACGACTGATGGGTGAATTATTCTACAAAATACTGTATGAACTGGGGTTTTCAAGGTTTTAGTAATTGGTGTATACATATTGTATTTTAACTTTCAACTGACTGTGAAAAACAGGATACTGTGAAATAGTGAATATATGAAAAAGCAGATAAATCAGACCGGTTCTTTGGGAACCTCACATAAACCATGTTCAGTTGTGTTACAAAATGCTTTATTTTGGGAAGCACATTGATCAATGTAGATATAATATTCTCAGGGTCTTGCCTGTGATTTTATTTAACAAATCCTATAAAGAAACAGTTAGTTTTTCAAAATAACAGACGACAAATACACTGGATAACTTTGCGGGCACATATACTCCTTTGCGGCATAATCAAGTCCCAGCTGAATTAGAAATGACAAACTGTTACATGGGAGGTGTGTGATTGTGAATTTGAATATTGTGTATCTGTTTCCTATGTATAAATATAAGCCACATTTCAGGCAAAGATCAGGCACAAATAAAAAAACATGTAGTGACTTGACACTGATCTAACAACCAATTTGAACTGAGTGAAACTGTAAAGGACAATTACAGAAGGTATACACACTGATCTGGGCAGTTTGTGTCAGCACTCATTATCTGTTTAAGTTTCAGTGTCTTCAAAAGTGAGGATGATGAAATGAGAATGATACATCCAGCATGAAGTCACTTTAAAATTTAAAGTGACTTCACTTGATTTAAAGTTTAAATCATGTGACGGGTTGAAAACTGGGAAAGTCGCTATTTCCAGGAAGTATCAGGTAAGTAATGGATAAAGTAACTTTTAAGTGCTGATTTTTGGTGACTTATGAGGTGATGAAAAGATTTTAAATATATATATAAATATATCCATGACATTGTCCATTTCCTGTGTGTTTCCTAAGACTGAAAACTGGCTCACATTTCATTTCTTTCCTAAGTTTGTTTGAACCCTGTGAAGTTCCAATCTAAAATGGATAATTGGAAATGATGCTATTGAAATGTGGTGTGTGTCATTTAATACCTTTAAGCATCTTACCGTTCATGTTACCAAAACAAGTGCTCACCACCTGCTCATTAGGAATATACCGCATGTTGCATGCCACTTACATTTCAAACATTTTTTTACTAGCATACACACTGTAATAGTGAGGAAAAACATCTGAACCCATTAAACACCCTTCAAATATTCCATCTGTGGATTGATGAGACAATCCTCGTGAATGTTGACTGAATGAACACATGAATAGTCAGAGATGCTTGTTTACTGTGGCTCAGCTGTCCTCAATCCTGTTCTTTGTCACCCAGAATACTGTTGGGCTTCTACCCCACTAACTTGTTCACTGCAGTCATTCTCAAAATCAGTCAAAATCAGTCCTTTACTATATTGTATGTCCCGAATGAAAAACAACTTGAACTGTGCCTGGAAAGTGTTGCTTGTATAACATGAAGAGTTATCATAAGAGGGTATTACTATCATAACTGCACAGACAACATGCATGCAATGCATGCAAATTGTCTATTCTTTTAGCAACTGAAATATTATCATCACCACTAGTTATTTATTGTATATTGGTTGAGCCATCGAATTGTTATCATCTTGAGCCTTACTCATTCTGATTTTTATTGTTATTGTTTCCCCACAGATACTGATCACTCCTATAACTGAACCAATGCTCCACCCTCATACTCATATGTGGTTAAACACATAAAGACAGACACACACACACACACACACACATCAGTTAGAAAACTTTAGCCAGCAACGTTAGAAAACAGACTAAAAACTAACTGGTTTTGCTTGGACATGGATTTGAACTCTGATCTCTCACAGCGAAGTCTGTGTGTTTGGCCCAACCACCACCTGACCTTCCTCTTTTCACGGATTCTGCCGCTCGCTTTATACTATGTCACGATACTGCTCTTTCATACAACCGAGTATTTTTCACGCCTCAGCAACACACAATGTCACACTGACACACTTTCCTCTGGACCGGCGGCTCTTTTACCCACTTTGTCGTGAAGCTGGGCTGAGCTATTAGGGGAAACATTATCAATTTAACTGTCTGGCCCAAACCAAACTAACTTTATCCTGATCTGTTTCCAGTTCTTAATTATCTTTACTACCACTGGCCTTAATGTTAATTTTCCATCAATGGACTAAATTTGTGACAACAGCATGTAAATAGCTCTCTACCTAGCTAATTTCACACTTGCAGTTTAAAGCTGCATTTAGCTATTTTCTGAACACACACAGCTACTCCTGCTCCCAGATCGCTTATAGAACGTTTTGTTTTGTTTTGTTTTTTTAATGTTGGAAATGGGGGAGATATCTTACTCAGCACCGGCTCCCGTTGGATTACTTTCTCTGAGCTTCAGCTTAAAAATGTGGTGAAACTGCACTTTCAGCTACAAGGTAAGCTTTGAATAAATTTTCAATAACAGTAAATGACTTCTAGTAGCCCAAGGGTTGTCAGTGTTATGTAACCATTTTGTTGAAAATCAGAATCACCTGGGACACAAAAGTATTTCTGCATCTGTTAATGGAGCACATTGGGACCCATAAATGGAGACCATGAGGGAGGAGTTAGGCAGAAAGTGGCTGGGGTCTTTCATTATGGAGATGGATTTTATTATTGTCAGTTGTGAAAGGCTAACAGGGATCTGACATATACACTGATTGTTATTACGTTTTCAAGACAATGAATGTCTTAATATGTCTTCTATCAAAGAAAACATGAAGATGTCTCAAGAAACAAACTGTGTCATGACTTCATGGGTGAGTGATGGTTAGGTATCCTCTGTCTGCAAAGACAAATAAAAACAGCTGAGATATTTACACATTACTTTTCGTTAAAATGGACAGTCCTACTTTTCAATAAAGAGATACGATCAAGAAATATCTTGTTGGGTCTTAATGCTGACAAAGCCCTTTTAGCACCGGACACCTGATGACACAGGACCAACACAGAGTTGTGAGAGCAGAGATAAAAACAGTACATAGGGTCTGCCAGCTTCAACTTATCATTACATTACCAGAACATTATAAGAACATGTGTCTAATTCATCACAAGTGAAAACCAGGCTTCTAAAAAGTTAATGATAAGCAAAAATGGTTACATGAGCAATTCAGAATAACCAAATTATGCATCATCTCTGATTCTGTCTGGCCCGGTTCCGTACCCAAAGCCCACTAAACAAGGGAACTTGAGCCATCGTGAGCCAGTCACTATTTGCCCACTTTGTGCACAACAGAGGCATTGCAGCCTGAGGTACGTCTCAAAGGGCAATGTTAACCCAGAGGACCCATTCCAAATTTTATTTTCTCTTGTCAAGGAATTTTCCCACAAAGTCAATGTTAAATTAGTCCAGTCACCATTTCCTGAAATGGCCATCTCTTGCAGAGGTCAGCACTGAGGTCAAGGCAAACCCATCAAGCTCCTCATTGTGGATATACCTGCATGCATAAGAACAATACATCAAAAACTAGATTAAAAAAAACTTACACATCAAAAATTGTAGTGTAATGAAGGAAGATTGCATGAACTGTAATTTTACACACCAAAAGTCGTGGTCTCCATTACTCCATTAACATTTGGGATCCATAAGGCAGAGCTGCAGGCCACACCTACAAAGAGAAATTACCTACAACATTCTCAAGCAGGGCAGTTTAATGTAGTGCTTGAAGGTCAAACTTGGTGCCCTAAACACTGTAACATGTTCTGTTTTGATTGGGTTTGACTTAAATGAGTTGGCTTCTTAGATATTACTATTAACCAGTGGCAAATGAGTTCAGCTGGGAATCTTGTAAAAACCGTGTGAATGCTCAGGAACTGGCTTCACAAATGTCTTTTACAACACATCGCAAGAAATGACAGGAGATGAAATTTTAGGAAGTTCGTACAAAGGCTCTTAAACGCAGTTAAACAATATTTTCTTGGTAACAATATAATTTCTTAAGAATTTCTTTTTACTGCTTGCAAACTGGGCCTGGATTAATTGAGGTTGATCAACTTTAACCTTACTGCCACTGCAGCTAGCAGAGAGGGAAAAAAATCACTTCCATTCATTAAAATAAGTATGTTTCTCAGTATAAAAGCTGTCCATCTGCAGTCTGGCGGATTTTCCAATTTAGCTGCAATCCAAAGTGCTTCCATCTAGAAAAAACAAATGGGGAAAAACCGGTTTAGGGCAATTGCAACTTAAGGCTCACCCAAATAATTAAGTATATGACAAGATTTAAACATCTGTTGCTGTTATTTGGCTACAGCCTGTCAGTGTAACAGCATTTTTTTTTACCCTATTTTCAACAGACATATGCCTAGCTCAATCTATGCCAAATAAAGCTTTACAATAAATTAAGATTTTAAATTATACCCTAATAGGCCTTTTTCAAAGCAGTCATTTGACAGCTGGTAACAAGTGTTTCTACTGACATTAATTAAGGTTCTGTTCTGTCATTGATGTCTCAGGCAACACCTGTGTTTGCCCTGCTATTTACAGTCAAAATGGCTGCTGAGAAAAAGCACTACTGTCGAACACTTTTCAAACTGAAATTGAGACTTTGGTTCACACTGTAGAGATTTTCAGACAGGCGAAGGGTTGACTGAAAATTCAGGGGGAAAAAATCTAATTAAATTTTTCATTTCAAGAACACCTTTATTTGTAAATCTTTTCCTGCCAAGAAACAAAGAAATTGAAGGACATTGTATCTGGGGTCAAGTTGTGTTATAATATGGGCCTTCTGTTGAATAACCAAAGACAAACCATGACATTTATGAAAGCTGTGCCAGTTGTATGTGTGTGCGGTTTTTTTTTGTTTTGTTTTTTTAAAATAAAGAGCTACACCATATTTTAAAATTCTGAAAATACTGAGATCGCGTTGAACTGATGCGCCACAAAACACACCCACTCCAGCATGGATTTGATCCTGCAGAAATAAATTACATGCACATTCGGGACCTGCGTGCTTTTGTCATTACAGTGAACGTAGATTTGTTATATGACGAGAAAATATGACTGGTTTGGAGGAAAAACACCTAAGTTTTCCTAATTATTTAATTCAAACTTTGGAGTGATAGTTTATGTGAGGTGGTACCTTATAATAACAACAGTCTGTCTCTCCGATCACTTTAGCCAATGTATTGCATTAACGAGGTAACTGCGGCCACTAACCGTGATCAGGATTTGGAGCAGTTCATTTGTACACACATGTCCAGCAGGCTTGGTTCACAACAAGCCCTGTCTGACAGGTCGCTCAACACTTTAATAAAAGCGAGACATAGGACACAGAGACACTTCACAAAGTGTGGCGCCACATGAGCCGTCTTCGGATAAACTCTATAATATTAAGCTAGCTGCCTGTTGCCTCTCACATGACAAGCTGTCTTCGTAAAAACAGAGACAAAAGACATTTACAAAGACAGCGTTAAAGACATTAGTTCACTGCGCATGGTGGATTACAGCTTGCAACTATACGGCCAACTGGAGATTAAGTGGCTTTCGGAGTTCTGATAAAACAATACTGCGTTACATTTATTATGTGCGAAGATGAAACGCAGAATTACTGTATGTGTTGCATAACTAAGATAATCTAAAGCAATGCGACACTAACTAACTGTTTGACTAAAACCTATTTACAACTTACATTGCTAAGAAATCCAGTCCGCCGTCAGACTGTCTTTGGGCAACTGTGGTAGGACAAGCTACGGATACCGAGAGGAACCAACGTGGGTGCTACAGTGAGCGAGCCACATAAACAACAAACATGTCACGACAGCCAGCCATTCCGTTCCACTGTATGGGTTGCATGGTTCAAACATTACATTTGCTTCTTTGTGTCTTTGTCAGACGTGATCACGGTTAAGTGACCCCTGTGATGCCTTAAATGTTAAGTTTAATTGCCTGTTGTAGTGTCTGCAATGCATGATACTACCAGTATATGACCTATACATTTCCTTCACATACCAAGTGTTGCAGTCAGTAATTATTGTTTTTATTATCTTATGAGCTACTTGCTAATGTGGCTTGGAAGATTTCTATCTAAAGTAGATTTCTGGTAAGCTTCTTCAAATTCAGTTTCTCATGTGCTTTATTGGCATGATGCAGACTTTGTGGCCTACTTCCACACTATTCCGCCCTTGTTGTCTCTGAGAAAATCCCCTTTTACATGCCATTTTTAGCTGCCATACTGAACAAGAATTATCTAAGCTGCTAATATCAAACAGCAGCCAATGGCTCTTGTATATAGTTGGGTGATTTCATAAAATGTCATTCTTGTATATTCACATGATATTTGACCAGGACACATCTTGGCAGAGGCTGCAGTGTTGATGCTGAAGAGAGAAAAGAAATGAGTTGAGTCATGGTTGGATTCTAGGCCTAACTGAAACAGAAGTGCTGAATCACAGGGCTTAGTTTTTTAAATTTTCACCAAACATCTTAGACCTGAAAAAAACTAAACTGTATGAAGCCACAAAATATCAAAATACATCACAATGAAATTTGGAAAGAAAAAAAAACTTAAATGTTCTTAAAGAAAAGATTTAGCCTATAGTCATAGTCCTACATGTGGACAGGATAATCATAACAATGAAGCACATCACAGCTGCTGCAACATGATATATCTCAAAGGGTCTCCTGTATTCCTTATCAGCTCAACCCATTTATTTTGTAGCAAAACATACATGTTAAAGAACAACATCTCATGTAACAGGATGATGCCAGATTCCCTTCAAGGTAGTAATGTACAGAATAAAGAGGCTGACACCACTGTCTCCAACGTCAGTGCTAGCATCAGGTTGATTTTGTTTCAGAGGGAAGACAAGAATATGGGGAGAAACAGACAGTCTTGACTCATGAAATGCACATTTCTGAAAGCATCTTTCTGAAGAGTCCTTAATATCATGAGCTCGGTGCAGAGCCTGCTGACAGGCTGTGAAGTAGCTCCAACTGTCTCCTTTTGTCCTTGGCGCGGTTGATAGTCATCTTGAATAATCGACAGTAGAGCTCCATGGCAGCTGGAGTGTCATCGTTTCCAGGCACGGGGTAAGTCACCAGGCTGGGGTTGCAGTTGGAGTCCACCACACCCACAGTAGGGATGTTCATCTTGGCTGCATCTCTGATTCCCACATGCTGCTGAAACACATTGTTGAGGGTGGAGAGGAAGATGATGAGATCTGGTAAGCGGACACCTGGGCCGTACTGGACGGGGGCGTTGGTAAGGAGGCCACCCTGCCAGTAACGAGTATGGGCGTACTCCCCACAGTCCTGCGCGGTGCTCTCCACCAGGTGACCAAACTGCCGTCGGCGGCTGACAAACAATATGATGCCACCACGGTACGCTACATGAGCAGTGAAGTTCAGGGCAGCCTGAAGGTGCTCCATGGTCTGGTCCAGGTCAATGATATCTTGATCCAAACGACAACCAAACAGGTATGGCTCCATAAGCCTGTAAAAGAGGGAGTTAGTGAGGGGCCTTGATGGTCCAAAGTCATCATGATTGAGATGGAAGTTGCCCCAAACTACTGGAGCACGCTTTACTAAGTGTTTTCTACTTTTGAATAAAATGGGAGTAGCTACAGGAGTCAAGAATGAGCCGTAATACATTGTTCTGAAGTCTCACTGTAATTAACTGCTGCTATAATTTATTTTTCTAATTGCTGAGAACACTTTCAAGCTCAAATGTCCAGTAATCTCACTTTTTGTTGACACCAATACCGCGTTTATTTAGCAGTAACAAAATTGAGAAATAATGACAAGTTGAGAATTGAGAAATAATGACATGCCAAGTACATGAGTATCTACAGCTGTGTTTGGTGTTAACACACTAGTTGTGGAATTCCAGAGGTTGTTGTTGAGCCTGCAGGAGGTGCCACTGAACATCTGTGACAGGAGATGTTCATTTGATTATCTCAGTGACTAACCAGCAGTTTTGATTAGGTCGCTGTTGCCTGTCTGATGGTCCTGTGGATTTATGACGGTATAGCATCAGATTTTCTATGGTAAGCATGTGTGGGCTAGTGAAATGGGCTTCTGTATGAATTCTAACCTTGGATCATAGTACAAGGGAACATTACGTAACATCCTGTGCATTGGTAAAATGGTAAAATCACTTAAATTATGCATCACCATGTATTAACCCCTGTGAATAACAAGCTGTTTGCTCCCTACTTCTAACTGTGTTGAGGCTGGGGACTGTATGCATAAAATGAAATATACCAACAATAAGTAACAGCAGGAATACACTCATCTAAAGGATTATTAGGAACACCATACTAATACCGTGTTTGATCCCCTTTCGCCTTCAGAACTGCCTTAATTCTCCGTGGCATTGATTCAACAAGGTGTTGGAAGCATTCTTTAGAAATGTTGACCCATATTGATAGGATAGCATCTTGCAGTTGATGGAGATTTGTGGGATGCACATCCAGGGCACAAAGCTCCCGTTCCACCACATCCCAATGATGTTCTATTGGGTTGAGATCTGGTGACTGTGGGGGCCAATTTAGTACAGTGAACTCACTGTCATGTTCAAGAAACCAATTTGAAATGATTTGAGCTTTGTGACATGGTGCATTACCCTGCTGTGAGTAGCCATCAGAGGATGGGTACATGGTGGTCATAAAGGGATGGACATGGTCAGAAACAATGCTCAGGTAGGCTGTG